>PVJA010002228.1:75877-110509 GCA_004027025.1 Myocastor coypus | reverse complement strand
GATATAAACACATACACACACACTTAAAATGTTTGGGATATAGCTCAGTGCAAAAGTCCTCATTAACTTCCTAATGTGACCATTCAGTATTTCCTCACAATTAATTGAAAGTTTAATTTGAAAAGAAATTTCTTTAGGAAATTTGAAGGCATTGCTCTATAACATAAATAATAGTATAAATAATAGTACTAGTTGAGTCTTTCACGAAGAAGTCCTGTTTTACATTTGATGGGCTTTTATGTAATTTTTGAATTATATTTATAATATATATGCTGCCACAAAATTAAGATATACTAGTATGACCACTATATGAAGAGTTATAGGGAAAAGTAAATTCCGATTGCAAAAGAAAAGGAAGTTATTTCCAGAAAACATCTACTCTCCCTGTTAACTTTTTTTTTTTTTTTTTTTTTTTCATTTTCCAGTACCAGAAATTGAACTCAGGACTTGCCAGGCAGTCACTTATGCCATTGAACTATATCTTGGCTTCCATCCTTGTTAATTTTATCCTACTTTTAACTTCAAAGACATCTTTGTTTTGGAACAACTACTTTTTTTTTTTTTAAGAGCAGAATATATTTATTGGGGAAAGAAAGCTTCTCTAGGAGAGAGGAACAGAAGGAAGACCAAGATCAGAGTGGGTTGCCCTGGGATGACATTTACTTTTGATAGAATCCCATTTTAAGGTTATGACTGAAAGATTTTGTTTTATCTCTCTGAGACTATTGTAAATTTTAAACTTTCTTCTGCACCTATGTTGCCTCTCTTCCAGGCCCTTCACTAGTCATTTCTTATTTCTGTCTGCCTTCTGCTATTTATGCATTAAATATTTAGTGATCCTGAAGGCTCATTCTTACTTAAGAAATATGTAGCTGAATAAAATTTTTGTATGCATATGAGACACTCAGCAACAGAAAAACACAGGCTTTCAAAAACTTCAAAAATGTCCAGGCATGTTGGCCTGTAATCCTACCTCTCAGTAGGCTGAGGCAGGAGGGTTGCCATGAGTTCAGGGCCAGCCCGGTTTACATAGTGAATTCCAAGCCAGCCTCCACTACATAACAAGTCCCTGCTTAAAAATAAAAAGTTGAAAATCAAGTTTTGAATATATTTTGGTAGATTCTTTGATCATCACTGACAAGAATGTGAATAATCTGCCCCATTAGTCCCCAGCAGGGACCTACTGAATTGTGTGCCTCAAGTTCTGTTGAAACTTCTGCTGTCTCAGAAGAGGGCCATAGCTGGAAATAGTGCTGTATCTGATGTAATAAGATCATACTCTGGTAGAAGGGGTTCCCGATTTCATTCAACTGCACCCTTAGACAGAGAAGAGAGTTGGATGTAGACACCAGCGCCCAAGAAAACCCCTGTGTGAAGACGAAGTGAAGACTGTCAGTAAAACAGCATAAAAAGAAACCCAAGACTAAGAATTTTCAGTACTCTGAAATGGTCTTTCATTGAATTCCTTTCTCATGTTATCTACTCATGTGTGAATTGTTCTGTTGTCAATTTGTGTAGATGTATAAGTAATTCACATTAAAGGCTCACTCAGTTTTCTCTGTCTTAGGGCTCTATCTTCATTTTTCCATGTTGCCTTGTATCGTTCTAAGAATTTGTCAGCTTCACTTGAGTTTGCTGGCACTTTAGCATAACATCGTTCAGCACATTCCCTTACAATGTTGGCAGTGTCTTTAGCGTCCAGGTAATGTCCCTGCTTTATTAGTTTCATAAACTACATCTCCTCTTTTGTTCTTGGAAGGTTTTGTTGAAAGTTTTCAACTTTATTGATGTTTATAAAGAACCAATATTTTGTTTCATAAATCTATTATTATTTAGGTGTTCTATTATTATTCATTTTTGTTAACACAACTGTGCATAGTTAATGATATCAGAAGAAAAGAAGGGAGACAGGTTTGAGGAAGGTCAGTTTTTTGAAAAATTAGCCATGAATATCATTTGGACTGAGTCATAAGAGACATTTAAGACAGAAAATTCAATAGTTTCTCTGATTTGATGTTTTTCAACTTGGCTAATTTGGCACTTTTAAATAGTTCCTCTTTTTTTAAGATTTTAAATGGAATTTGTTATGAAAAAATTGTAACACAAATATATACTGTCCATACAACTGAGGATTACCAATCCCAAATGTTATGATCTGCCCCCATTTGTGTGTGTGTGGGGGGGGGTTAGGGAAGAATCTACAGGATGTTCAGGGTCTCACTACTAGATCCGACTCATAGTGATCCACCTGTTTGCAGCCTCCCAAGAGCTGGGATTCCAGGCGTGCCCCACCCCGCCCTGTCTCAATTGCTATCTCAGTGCTCCCTGGGGATGGGATTGGCCCAGCAAGCTCAGGGATTGAACCACAGGCCCCTGCGCCTGCTTGCTGGTGCTTTAATCAGACCTGCCTTGAATATATTCACACGGTTTGGATAATTTTATAGAAACTCTGAGTTGTAGCTATCACTTCTGTTAAGTGGCAACTTTGTTCCACCTAATTCCACAAATGCCTTTTGGCTAAATTATGAGAAAAGATCCTGGTACATGCTGACATAATAGTGCACATAGCAGGCTGTTGGGCGAACAGAATATGGAAGTGTTTAAATAATTGCAAGTCAAGGAGGAATAAGGAGGACAACTATAAGCATTTAATGAATTTACTGCTTGGATTATTAATTCATACTTGAATGTAAGTGAAAAGATATTTTTGTGTGAGCTTAGTAGTGACAAGGTATGTGGTATAGTAGTCAATAAAGTAAGGTGGAATGTAGTAGGACTATGAGTTATAATCTGAAAACAGTAATGAAAACATTTAGTTTTTAGATTTCAAAACAAATTATTGAAAGACTTTATCTTCAAGCCAAAACTGCCAGCAGTTTTTGTGGTAGAGATTAGAACTGGTCTGAAATTCATGGCTGTGCCTTCCCCTCAGAGGTGAAGGTCTCCGTTCACACATTTTCAATCTCAGCGCGCTCTGTGCTTGCAACTTGATACTTCGGGTTCTTTGAAAAAAGCTTTCTGGTCCCCTTGGTTGCTGTTAGGGTTTGTGTCTAGATGTCCCCACGAAGTCTCATGTAGTCAGTGGTAGGCTTCTAGAGTGTGTGACAGTCATGGTTCAGTGCTAGGGTTATGGGTGAATGTGAGGCTACACCTTCCCTGGGACAGGCAGCCTGTGTACCATGTGAGGGACAGAGGGCGTCCTCACTCGCGCCTCCTTTGCTGCTCTGTTCCTTTCGCTGTTTTCTGCTGCCTTGAACCATAACTCCTGTATCACACCACCCTGCCTTTGAGCCAGCTGATTATGAACTGAAACTCCACAAGCTTTTCTTGCTTAATTTTGGGTGTCTGGTATTTTGTCTCAGCAGTGAGAGAAAAGTAATTAAGATAGTGGAGGTATACGAAATCTGACTACCTTATATGAGCCAAGGGGAAACATCATGCACTGGTGCCCTAGGCAACAGCTCAGCTGCAGTCAGCTTTCTACATTTCTGTCATGAAGCTACCTCATGAGTGGAAAATCTTGGACAAAGGTGAGTGGAAAATCTTGGACAAAGTCCACCCCACTGCACGCATGCGGTATAAACAACTCACTCAGTCCCCTGTGAAGCAGATGAGCCTCTGGGCTCAGGCCTGCTGCTGGCTTTCCTCACCCACCCAACAGCAAGATTACCTATCATGGAATCCTTTGACACCACTCAATCTGAGAGTGATTTGTTTCATAGCAGTAGGTAACAACAAGATAAGATCCTTAGAAGTAAGTAGGTCTAGGCCCCTTTTCCTACCAAAATCTGACTTAATGCATGGCATCCTGCAGAGACAGTTTAGAAATCAGACCTCTAATCTTCATGATGCCTGAATGCTGAATCTGCAGAAATAATGTCAACCTATGGCTTTTTTTTTTTTTTTTTTTTTGCTGCATCTCTCCTACCTTTGGGTGTTTGCATGCCAATTTGAGGGCTAGAATTCTTAGGCATGTTCAGTGAGGACTTAAACCCCATTTGTTAAGACTTGACAAGCTCTTACTCTAAACAAAATCTCATCTCAAAAGCTCTTGTTTCAAAAAAAGAAATATTCTTGTTTCCACAATTAATACCATCCTGCAGTTGGGAGAGACTCCATATCTATTTTTTATCAGCTGAATTTAAGTGGAAAAGGTAAGATTTATGAAAGAGAATTAATTTTTACCAACTAACACTGATTCTCCATCTTACTAAAAGGGAGTTAACAAGGATATACAAATCAAGTATGTGCCATAAAATAGCTTGATGATAAATAAGACTTTGTGCGTGTGTGTGTGTGTGTGTGTAAGGAATGGGACCTGTAGAATAAATAAATTTCTCTTAGGTTCAAGTCCCAATTCGCTTCTTTTTCAGTTTACAACAGCAATTACTGAATGCCTGTTAGATTTTAGCTCTAAATACCAGGGATGCAAAGATAATCATAGAAGTGACAGCTTCTGGCGTATAGATATAGGAGAAATGTAGACGTTTAATCACATGCTCCAAAACAATACAGCTTCTGACCTGACACATAGTAGGAACACATTTGTGTATCATGGAAGTTGTAGGAATGTAACATAAAACCTAGGAAAGGAATTACATTACAGAATTATGGATGTGAAACTCAGCAGGAAAGATTTACATATATGTATGCATAATTAAATCACAAACATAATACTAAGCAAAGTAAGCTAGATACAAAGAGTTAAATATTACATGGGTTCTTTTGTATTGAGAAACTTAAACTGCTCACAGAAAAAAGGACCAAACTAAAGGAAAAGTGATGAGAAAGAATCAGACTTTTGAAGATAGGGACCGAACCTGAGAAGGAAGGAAGTGAGGTAGGAGGCGGGAAGGCCCTGAAAATGATTATGACATGGCATACACGGGCACCAATTTCTCCAAACGAGTACCACTCCTCTACATCACAAGTATGCCCGGAAGTACAACCCCTCGCAACAAAAGACTCTAGTCAATTGAACACGCAGCCTTACCAGAAGCTCTTGATAAGCAGCTTATGAGACTTGATATACGAAGCGAGCTCTTTGTTGACGAGGTTTAAAAGAGGGCTACGTGGAGCAGTTGGTGCCACCAGAGGCGCAGACATTTGCAAAACGGACCAAGCTAACGTGAGAAACTGAAACTGAAACTACTCCAGGAAGCAGCTCAGAAGCCCTGCTAAAGCCTGCACGCACACACAGGCGTTTCTACAGCTGGTGCGGCAGAGCGCTGCAGGCCACCTCGTCTCAGCCTCAAGATGTATACAACACCTCCTCACACGTATTTGACTAAAGGCATATTTGAGGAAAAATGAGGACTGTTACAAAATAAATAAATAAACATGCAGGAAGCCACAGCCATCTGCATGGTCTTCCTGGCCCTTCTTCCTGCTTCCTGAACTTTCCAGAAAAAGCTATTTTTTTCCAGAGTCAAGAGTTCAGTGAAAGGTATTTAGAAGAAAATAGTATGTTATCATCACAGGGCTGTCAATTCTTTCACGCAGAAGCCCGAACTGAACTCCAGCTATCATATTAGCATATGGAGTCATGTGTACTGGATTTCTAACACAAATGATTCTTTCGGCAAAGCATTTTTGGGGACCTGTAAGATCACATGCAACCTTGATCACTTGTTAACTTGAAGGCAAGATTTCTTTGGGGCCCACTAATTCTACATAAGGAAAATTCTACTCTGCGCCTCAAAATTGATCACTGAACTTAAATATGTCCTTTTTCATACAAAGGTGAATTTGGTGAACAGATGCTGGTCTGAGTCCCGGCCCTTATTACTCCTCTTCAAAACAACGGAAAAAGTTTGAATAATGATCTGATTGTTCTGCTGTGTGACTACCCCACACAGAGCAAGCTAATACCTTTTAAAGCAATTTTTATAGTCACTGGAGTGTAAGTAAATTAAGTAGGAAGAGGCAGATTAAGGGAGATACAGTAATATCTCAGTTTGCAGACCCGTCTGTTCACCAACAGCTGGGTTTGCAAACTAAAGCATTCCACGCAATTTTGCTTCCGTTCACAAACTCAGCACTGGGTGACAAATAAGACCATGGCTGTCTTCTCTGACAAACACAGCCATCTTCCCTCAAATCACAAAAGAAATCAAGTTGTTAACTAAGGTACCACGGTATGTTCTCTAGGTTGTGCCGCCAGCAGCCCAGCCCCTGGCTTCATCTCGCAGCACCGCATCACCCCCACTCCCCTTCAGTGGACTAATAATCCACGGAAAAGCATCCTGCACCCATGATCCAATCACCTGCCCGTACCCCGCTATGAGCTCGTGAAGTTTTGTGGCATACCTGGATATAAACCAATAGATCTCTGCTCAAGAGAGAAAGAGGCACGGGCCACTAGGAAGCCCACAGCTCCAGCTCGATCCAGTTCATCCCTGGGAAACTAAGTGAAATCTGGGTACGAGGCGACTACAGTCAGTAAGAGAACCAGAGCATGGTGATTTGCCTGCAATTTTTTTTTTTTTTTTTTGAGACAGGGTCTTGCTATGCAGTTCAGGCTGGCTTTGAGCTCACTTTTGTAGCCCAGACTGGTCTCGAATTCACACTGATCCTCCTGCCTCAGCCTCCCAAGTGCTGGGATTACAGGCATGCACCGCCACACCCAGCTTGCCCGGAAATTTGAAGCTTGTCTATGATCAGCGTTTGCCCTGGAGTTCTCCTTTGAGCTGACTGACCTCTTCTCAGAGTGGCTTCATCCTCTATGTCCCTTGTTTTGTCTTTACCCTCTTTCAGGGATGAAGGCGTGCGCTGTGAATGTGAGGCTCTCTCGGCCTCACCTGACTCCCTCCTCTCGCACCTCTGCTGTATCTCCTGCTTTTCAAATTTCATTGTGGTGTGTGCTTCTGGACAGTCCCAAACTGACAGAAATAAATGAGTACATGCGGCAATATTTTTTTCTTTTTTGTTTAAATTTAATTTAATTTAATTTTATTATTTTTATTCTTGTTTCAGAACCTTTGTTTGTTTATTCACTCATTTTTATGGCCGGCTCAGCCCGCCCCGAGGGCAGGGCTGGCGCAGCATGTGGTGCCGGGGATCGAACCGCGGTCCCTGAAGCCGCCCAAGCTTCCCCAAGCAGGCGCTTTAGACCACTGAGCCATCCCGCCGGGCCCCATGCTGCAATATTTATTGAAATAGGGATCCTGTCCCACTGCATGTGATATTTTCTTCCTCATGATGCCAAAGGAGTTGCACTTCTGTAAGCCAGCATCTTATGCATTTCCTATTTTCTGCTTCCTTAGGTTTGGAGTGCAAGGAATTCTGGGCTCTCAAAAAGATATTTTTTTAAACAGATTCCTTCTACTATAGTCCCTGTTGGCTTGACATGGTGTACTTTATGTATGTAAATGCTTATCATGTCTTTTTAACCCATTGATAGTTTACCCAGCAGAAGAATTTCACCATACCATTGGAGCACAGGTCTGACGATTCTGATCACATTGCTCCTGTTTACTCCCTTGATTTTTTTTTTTTTTTTTTTTTTTTTTTTTTTTTTTTTTTTTTTTTTTTTTTTTTTTTTTTTTTTTTTTTTTTTTTTTTTTTTTTTTTTTTTTTTTTTTGAGACAGGGTCTCACTATGCAGTTCAGGCTGGCCTTGAGCTCACTTTTGTAGCCCAGGTTGGTCTCGAACTCACACTGATCCTCCTGCCTTGTCCCCCCGAGTGGGATTACAGGCATGCACCACCACGCCCGGCTTATTCCCTTGATTTTAAGAACTCTGCAAGTGACTTCTGACTCACTGAGAGCTCAAATTTCCCACCTTGAATGTGCTACGCTCTAACCCTAGGACTCCAGATTTCAAAAGCTAACAGAATGTGCTTATTGATTAGAAGAGCACATTGATTAAAAAAAAAAAAAAAAAAAAAAAAGACTGGAGGATGCATATCTAACACAAAAATAAGAATTGGTCTAAAAGTTCTGATGCGTTTTGTAAATCCCCGTTACCAATATCATCTTAATATCTACTTTAGTTTTTTTAATCATATAATGTCTATGTAAAGCACAATGTAATGTATTGACATTAGTATATATTGCAAGAAGATCAAGTCAAACTGATTCACATATCTATGACTTCAGAATTTATTTCTTTGTGATGAGTCTGTTGCAGTCTGTTCTTTCAGAAATTCTGACATGTGCACACTATTGTTCTCAACTGTGGAACCAAGCATAGGGGGTCGTCCTTAGAATTTACCTGTCCAGTCTGATTAGATGCAGTTGGTTCATTTGGTCAACATCTCTATCCTCCTCTTTCCCTCTTTTGCCTCTCCCAGGCAGCCAGTGTTTTCTATGATCAACAGCTATAAGTTCAGTTAATTAATTATTCCAAATTATTTTTATTAATACACTTTTGATATACATAACCATCCTATTCACCATGGGGAATTTGCGTCTGCACGTGATCTCTCTTGATTCCCCCTTTTTCCCCATTGCCCTCTCCTCCCTTCCACCCTTCTTTCCCTTCCCACATGTGAGGCTGCCTTCCCATTTTTTCCTTTCTGTTCTTTTTTCTTTTCCCTCCCCTCCCATGGTCTTTCCCTCTCCCTTGTTTCCCTTCCCACTTGGACATTCTTCTGGAAGCTCTTAAATTCTAGATGTGAAGCATAGTGTTTGCCTTTCTGTGGCTGGCTTATTTTGTCTATGGTATCCTCCTATTCCATCAAAAATGCTTTTTTTTTTTTTGTATTTAGTATAGTGTCTACTGGGTCTCATTACATAGATTTAATGTGTAGTGATTCTCCTGCTTTCAGCTTCCCAAGCACTGGGATTACAGGCGTGCTCCACCAAGCCCAGTCTCAGTTGCCATCTCAGGGAACCCCGGGGGCAAGGCTAGCACTGCACACAAGGGATGGAACCGTGGTCCCTGTGTCTGCCTAAGCAGGCACTTTAATCTGCCAAGCTATCTGGCCAGTCCTATTTTTTTTTAATTTAAAACATACCAATTTGGTTAAACATAAAGAACCTCCATAGGTACACATACAATTTTAGATCTAGTAATTCAAATTTAATAAAGCATTCAACAATGTTTATCTACTCCTCATTTCAATCTTTTCAGATCACTGGGATTTATTATGAATAGTTCTTATTTCTTTAGTTTGAAGACTTTCTCTAATTACAGACACTCAGTTTGTCAACATAAAAATTGGAAACATTTTATGAAAAATATGTGCTTTGTAGTGGTGTGATTATGTTTCTTAACATCTCAGTTTTAATCATGCATTAGTATACATACTGACATTTTACTTGTGGTAAGCACTGAATGTTTGTCACCATTATTCTTATGCAAAATAGACTACTGTGGGGATACTTTTCTGAATTCACTGGTTTTGTTTTGAGTCTGCAAAAGCCACAGAGCTCCTTGGTGCCACTTAACAGTTGTACTGCAGCAGACCTGCTCAAAGCCAAGCCCACAACGTATTCTTACTGTAATAATCCAAAGTTTCCTCAAGATTTCTTGGAAAGAGAAGTATTCAGTATTATCCTAGCTTCTTGGTGTACGTGTGTGTGTGGTGTGTGTCAGGGCAGAGAGGATCAGACTCTTGGCTATACCAAACTGTTAATCTAGTCTCACGCTCTAAAAATGGCCCACCAGCCAAAGGTTAGCAGGTTCTGAGGTGCTTTTCTCTCCTTCTGGAATTGGATTCCAAGTTCTTCTCTTGAGCAGAATGTCAAGGAAACAGTGGGCAGAGTTTATCTGAAACAAGTAAAAGTAAAGGATGATGGGAAAATGGGCTCTGCAGAGTGAGTCTGGGGAAAGTAGAAGAGGAAAAGGAAGATAAAGGAATGCTGTGGACAAAGCGGGCCACACTGTCACGAGGAAGGAAGGACCTGGAGTGCAATGTCTGATACCTTTGATCTAAATTCATAATTTAGGGGGCCTGGAGGGATGGCTCAGTGGTCTAAAGCCCCTGCTTGGGGAAGCTTGGGCGGCTGCAGGGACTGCGGTTCAATCCCCGGCACCACATGCTGCGCCAGCCCTGCCCTCGGGGCGGGCTGAACCGGCCATAAAAATGAGTGCATGAACAAACAAAGGTTCTGAAACAAGAAAAAAATAATAAATAAAATTAAAAAAAAATCTTAAAAAAATAAATTCATAATTTAACCCTCCATAATACTTAGAAATTAAATAATGCATGGTAGGTAATAAATTTTGTTAGAAGTTGAAAATAGGAGAAGAATGAAAAATCTTGAAATAATTGAAAAATTATTAGCAGCCTTTACTATGACTAAATCTCTTGAGACCCGATAAACCCTTTCCCCTTAAAACTGTAGTCTAAAGTTGGTGGCTGCTTCCTGCTCCTGTGGCCCCTCTTCCTTTCCTTTACCACTTCCTCTTGCAACCCCTTCAGAATCATGCTAACTCGAGACTCGCTTCCAAACAGTGAGCACAGGTGCTGAGGAATGAAGCGGTCCTTTCTGTGTAGAGATTAGCCATGTGCCCAATGAACTGAGATCTCCGAATCTTTCCAAACTGATCATTTGTAGGCTACAAGGCTCTTTTTTTTTTTTTTTTTTTTTTTTTTTTTTTTTTTTTTTTTTTTTTTTTTTTTTTTTTTTTTTTTTTTTTTTTTTTTAACTTGATGAGTGTACTCAAATTATAAAATCTCGGATTTTAGCTAGTTTAGTTAGATATCTGTCTTCTGTTTCTATCCACATGCTGGATGACTTACGTTTCCCCCAAAGTGTGAAAGTGCAAAGGTTATGTCAGCCACTTTGGTACATCCAGGGGCAATGATAATCTCTGTGCTCATAAACTTATTATTAAGACATTGAGAGGTTAAAAGTCCTTTAAGTAAAGACTTTTATGGAAATGTGAGTAGCTGGGGTTTCAGTTTTTGATAGTTCTTATAATATTGTTTCAATAAAAACTCTAATCAAATGAAATCATTTCTTTTTTTTAAAAGATTTTTTTTTATTTTATTTTTTTCTTATTTCAGAACCCTTGTTTGTTTATTCACTCATTTTTATGGCCAGCTCAGCCCGCCCCAAGGGCAGGGCTGGCACAGCATGTGGTGCCAGGGATCATTTCTTATTTATTTCTAAATCGTTCACTTTTCTATAAGGTCAGGAACTTGGGTAAGCACTAAGCAAATGAAGGGGTGGGTGAGGGTGTGACCAGGCTTTTGCTCCTAAGGAGTTAAGAATTTTAGGGAGGACCCAAGTGGAGAAAGAGAAGTTGTGCTATAGGTAAACACAGGATATACAGAAGAAGACAAGTTGAATATCTGGAGCAAACGAAAAGAGATTTTATGAAAGAAGTATAGCTTCCACTAAGTTTTGAATTACACAGAAGAAGTGATCAGGGATCTTAAATATGGAATTTATTTGTTTGTTTGTTTATTTATTTATTTTGTGGTACTGGGGATTGAACTCAGGACCTTGCACTTGCCAGTTAAATGTGTAATTTAACTTGACAGTTAAGTGTAAGGTTTTAGGTTGCACTATGAGAAGAAGTTAGCAAGGAGAGCAAGACCAGCCTTGTACATCTGGCTGAGCAGCACAGCCTCTTCACAGGCAGTGGGTGGCCACTGAAGGATAGAAATGACAGAAAACCTCAACTGGCTCTGAGTTCTAAAGATGCCTTCCACAAGCTTTATGGAGGCTACATTTCCTTTGGATGACACTGAAAATAGAACAGGTGAAAGATGATGAGATCTTGTTTTGTTTTGTTATGTTACTGGGGAGCAAACTCAGGACCTTGCACTGGTCCGGCAGGTGCTGATATCCCTGAGCTATCTCCCAGCCCCTAAGAGATCTGGAACTTAGAGATAGTAATAAGAAACAGAGAGCAGGAGATTGATGCAAGGTTAACCCTGTGGAGGTTAACCCTAACGCACCGTGTCTGAAGGAAAAGGAAGTTGGAGGAAGCAGCTCAGCTTTCTGGCTTAGCTGGGTATTTTTCTAGCATGTTGGAGATCCTGAAGGACGTAAGTGAACCTGGAGGAGATGAAGCGGGCAACATATACCAGTAGTGAGCTCAGATGTTTTTTATGTTGCATGTAAAATGTACAGGGACTATTGTGTGAGAGCTGCCCATTGAGCAGGGTATAGCACTGCTGTGGATTGGTATGGAGGCTATAAACCATCCTTGGGTGACATTTTCATTAATTTCAGTATGAGTGTTTTCATTTTATTTGTGCAGAGCACAATTTATTCCCTGTGTAATAACTATATTATTTGTCCAAAATTGAAAAAATGACATGTGGATTGAAGACATTTTATGCTTTTGACAACTTTCTGAGGGCTTATGATGTGCCAGATACTTTTCTAAGCACCAAGGATACAAAGATGTACAAAGCAAAGGCTTCACTCTCACTGACTAGCATTGTAATGAGGAACAGTGAGCAAAGGAACATATGATTTGATGTCAGATGGTGGCAGGAACAGTCACTGATAATCGTGTGGTTAGAGAGGAACTATTCTAAGTGATTTATAAGCAGGAGATTCCTGAAGAAGTGGTTGAATCTAGTTTTGGGTAGGAATAGCATAAACCAAACCTAGAATGCCCTCTTGTCCTAGGAAGAAAGTGAAGAAGAAATAAAGGAAGGAAAGAGAGAGAGAGAGAGAGAGAGAGAGAGAGAGAGAGAGAGAGAGAGAGAGAGAGAAGGAACAAAAGAAAGAAAGGAAGAAACAAGAGAAAGGAAGAAAAAGAGATGAAGAGCTTTATCAAAGAATGTACTGTGTAATAAAAATACTCAGAAGCCAGCTTTAAGAATCTTTCATCCCAGACACATATAAAAGTCATAACTGCTATTATGGAAATAAAATGGTTTATTGTAAAAAGTTTTACTTCCATGCACATGACAAAGCTGGAAAGAAGCCAAAGAATTGAAATACCGGAGTCCTCGGCTCAAGATCAGAGTGGTTTGAGAAGTAGGAACCTACAGAGAATTTGACACCCTGTCAGACTACCTACAGTGAGCCATGCAGGAGTTTGGGGAGAAGTCTGTGAAACCAATGAACATTTGCTTTCCCTTTCAAATTTCAAATGTTAGATAAATCTAATCTCATACTGAAAATGATTCTGAGAAGTACAGTTTGTAGTCCTAGAGTTTGGGACATAGGAACCCAGTTTCTACATATGTACAACTTGAATAGCAGTTAAGGGTAATAACTGCAATTGATTATGATGCATTGTATTGTTAAATTTCAGAGTTAGTAATAATCCTGAAGTAGACTGGTTGCAAAAATAGCCTCAGTAAGCTGGGGTGTGATGTTTCATTGTTATAATCCCAGCACTCTAAGGGCCTAAGACAGGAGGACCACAGCTTGAGCCCAGCCTGAGCAACTCAATTACTTATCGAGACTACGTCAAAATAAACAATAAGAAGGCCTGGGAATCTAGTTCATTGGGGAGGCCATGGGTTCAAGCCCCAGCGCTGAAAAAACATTGCTCAGCAATACCATTCCCTGTACTTGTGATCCCTACATTTTAGCTGTAGCCCCTCCTGACAAGCGGTGGAGTATTTTTCCCCTCACAGGAAGCTGGTTGGCCTTGTAACTTGCTTTCACCAATAGAATGCTGCAAAAGGACAACACATCAGCTCTGATTATGGTAGCTTTTCAATGCGTCTTGATGTCAGGTAACATTAGTCCTTTAAGATACTTTTTTTCATCGGGATTGTTTTGAGTATTTCAAGTCTTCTGTACATGGATGTAATTGTTTCATCGGTCTTTTGTTGATTTCCTGTAAACTTTATCTACCCAACTGCCAATAAAGAGCATTTTTTTAAAAAAGAAAACTATATGCCTTTTATTATTTATTTTTCTTGTCAACTAACACTGTACAGAACTTTTACTACAATGTTAATAGAAGCGGTGAAAATTTCAATTTTCCTTTTGATTTATTATTCTTAAAACCAGAAGGAGAACATTCAATTTTTATCATTACATATGGTGCTAGATGTCAACTTTTTATGATGCTTTGTCTGAAGATTTCTCTCCTTTTGGCATGATTTTTTTTTTTTTTTTTTTTTTTTTTTTTTTTTTTTTTTTTTTTTTTTTTTTTTTTTTTTTTTTTTTTTTTTTTTTTTTTTTTTTTTTTTTTTTTTTTTTTTTTTTTTTTTTTTTTTGTAAAACAGGAATGGGTGTTAGAGTTTGGTAAATGCTTTCTGTATATCTACTTAAATGAATATGTAATTTATAATTTGCTGATAAGGTATATTACTTTGATCCATTTATATTTACATTCATATTTATTCAGTTGTTTAGCTTTGTGGTACTGGAGATTGAACCCACAGCCTTCATATTGAACTATACACTCAGTCTCTTTTCCTATTTTGAGACAGGGTTTCACTAAGTTATGTAGTTAAGTTGCCAAGGCTGGATTCAAACTTGTCATTTTACTGGCTCAACCTCCTCAGGACCTAGGGTCGCAGTGTGCTACCCCATCTTCAGTGGCAAGCAGAGACACCGAGATGACACCCAGCTTTTGGAGGCAGATTCATTTATGTCAAGGAGCGCTGATGGGGATCATTCTGGGAATGATATCCAGGGCTTAAATGAGACAAGCAAGTAGGAAATACAGAAGCAGAATGTTTTGTCAATTGACAATTGGTGCTCATAATGTGTATCATAGTGACCAGCTATACATCACAGTGACCGGCTGGCTGTTTTTAAGAGACCAAAAACAACTGGAGCTGGAATAGGAACTGTTACTTGGACATTTAAGAAATGAAAGTATATTGGCTGAAGGGTCCACTTCCTGTTACACACCTAGGATAGTTTGCATCCCAAATATTCTACTGACTTTGTATTTCCAGGGCACACTATACTTTTAAATATTGCATTATCATTGCATATTGTCAGGTTCTATTTGTTAAAATTTTGTTTATAATTTTTGAGCTATATCAATTTTATGGATTTGGGTATGTAGGTTTTTTCTTCTGCAATGTCCTTCTCTGCCTTTTTATCATAATAAGCTAGCATCACAAGAAAAGCTGGGATGCAGTCCTCATCCTGGAAGGCCTGACATTCCTTGTGCTACACTCACAATTCACAGCCTCGTAGTGGCTCAGGCTGCATGGCGGTGACTTTTCCTGCTCCTACCAGATCTGCCACTCACTGTGGGAAAGGGTCTCTGCCCAGCCGCTTCCTTATCAGCTAGATCAGCTCACTCCACATTGCCCCAAACCTAACACATTTTAGCTCTCTGCCAGGCAAAATTTTTAAACAAAGCACTAGTAACTTCCCATGGAAATCCCAAACCATTTCATCCTGCTTTCACTACAAATCATGCCATTAATATTCCCTGCTGTTTGCTCTTCCCAAATGTTATCTCAGAGTGGCCTATGTAGAATGATGGGTCATTGTCTGGTGGCCATGAATATGTGCACCTAATAAATTGCTCCAAATTTCATCTGTCCAGCGTGATACATTATAAATTTATCAGATTATGTTATGTAGGGTGAGGAAGCCTTCCTTCACTAACAGGACAAATAGAAAATAATCAGAACATTCTTATAATTCAATTTGTATAAGAATGTGTGTATGAGTTGTGTGAATTCTTTTTGCTTTTTGATTTCATCTAAGTTGTGAATTTATATGTGTATGGTTGTTCACATTTTCTCATTATCCTTTAATAATTAGAGGTTCTGGTGTGAGATTTAATTCCTCACTGTGTTTTCTGTTGAATGTTTTGGCTATCAGTTCATGAGGTTTATTGATTTTCCTAGAGAACTGACTTTTGGTTTCATTTATTTTTCCTTATTGATTTTTTCTTTCTTAAATCATTGCTTTGTGCTCTGACATTTGTCATATCCTTTATTGCATTACTTTGAGTTTAATTTATCCTTATTGCTAATAGTTTCTTAAGGTAGAGACTGAAGTCATTTATTTCTCATTTATTTTTCTTTTCTAATAATGGCTTTTAGTAATAAAGTTTCCCATGAATAATACTTTAGTAGCATTTCAATTACATTTAGAATTTTGTCTCCACATTTAGAACAATATAATTTCTAATTTTCCATTTGGTTTATTTTTTGACTCAGTAATTATTCAGAATCACATCAACTGGTTTCCAAATACTTGGACATTTTTTTCAGATAATCTTTGATATGGATTTTTAACTGAATTAAATTGTGATTAAGTCACTCATTTTGTATGATTTAATGCATTTGAATTAATGGAGGATTATTTTGTAGTTCAGAATATGGTCAGTTTTCCAAAGGCATTTAGAATGTGTATTCTGCAATTGTTGAATACCATGCTCTATACATGTCTATTAAGTCAAATAGATTATACTATGTTCTATAGACTGTATTATTGAACTTTAAAGAGAAAATGAAACATATTTTAGGTTTTGTTGGCCCCAAAGTCTGCGACAATTATTCCACTATTATGTAGACATTGATGTAATTTATTTGATATCATTTTTTCTTATACATACAGAAAAGTGCTAGAAATTTCTTTCTAGGTTCAAGCTTAGTGGCATTTTCAAGGTTTAATGTTTTTATTTTCATTCAATGCAAAATTTTTGTACATAGTTGTCTTAGTTAGTTTTTCACTTGTTGCTGGGATAAATACCCAACACCGAAATTCAAGGAAGGAAAGGTTCTCTTAGCTCACAGTTCGTGGAGGTTTCAGTCCACATTCTGCTAGCTCCAAGGCAAACTGCAGCAGTCCTCGGCAGCTGCAGTATCATTCCTCTGAGGTAGTGCAGGTACAAAGTGGGTCCAGGAAACCCACAACTTCTCTAAGGAAGTGGAGCAGGGCAGGAGCCTTCCTCAACTCCTTTATGTACACTTTTTGTGCTGAGTCACTCTGGGATGGCTTGTAGAGCCCTAGGGTGGGCCCAATAGCACTCCACAGTGGAACCAATTGTGACCAAGGGCAGTCCCTCCCTACCCTACCGCTGACTGCCTGGAAAAGGGGGAGGGCGATCCAGCAAAGCTTTCCACATGAAGTTGACACATGTATCAACTACTACACTAGTACTATAACTTTGTCCCTAAATATTACTGTTCTGCCATTAAAGCAAATGTAGACATTACGGAAGTCAGTGAGCTTGTCTCTGTTTCTTTAAAACATGCTTACAAGATAAGGATATGAAAAAGGATGGATTTAGCCCTCAAACTGACTTTTTCTGTTTTAGAGACAGGGTCTTCCTATATAGTTCAGTCTACCCCTGAACTCACTATGTAGACCAGGCTGGTTTCAGTCTTGTGGAAATCCTCCTGTATCAGCTTTCCAAATGCTGGAATTACAAGTGTGTACCACCACAGTTGGACCTGACCTTTGTTATAACTTACTACTGATTTTCCATCTACCTTGCTCCTCAGTTATTGAGAAAATGGCATTGGAACTCTCAATTTGTTTAAGGATCTGCCTATTTTTCTTGCATTTGTATCCATTTTTGTTTTGTGTAGTTTGAAAATGTTAGGTGCTTAAACATGCAAGAGGAATAAATGTATTGAATAATTGTCCACTCTCACGAATTAGCCATTTAATCAATGTGAAATATTTTTACTGTAATAGAATTCTTTGCTCTGAAATCCTCTTAATATTGTCATTCCAAGTTAGTTTTTCATAGTTATAGCACGGTATGTATTTTCTATCCTTTTATTTTTAATTTGCATCTTCTTATTTAAGCATGGTACCTGTAGCTGGGATAGATTTGGGTTTTGGTTTTTAATCAAATATATTGATTTTTTTTCTTTAAATGGGAGCACTTGAAAAATGTACATTCCATGCTGTGTACAAGGCTATACTATAACATGGCTAGATTGAAAGATAACATTCTATTCACTTTGTATTTCATTCATCTGATGCTTACTGTCTTGCTTGTTTTTTTTTTCCCTCATTTTGTTTAACAAAAACATTTTGAACAGTTCTATTTTACTCCTATTATTTGTTTATTAACTCAAACTTATTTGTTATCTGGTGGCTAGCTGCATTAGGTAGAATATACAATGGACTTTTGGTGCACAAGTACTTTTCTTCGGATTCAATTTGTTTCATTCACAGAAACATTTGGGAAAATTTAGTTTTTTGTTTGCAAAAATATGTCCAGTGACAAATATAACCAGGAGCATCTTTCTTGCACAAACATAACTGTGCCCATCTTTTCCAAAGTTGTGGAACAAATTAAGCTTATGAACCAAGGTACCAGTGTCCTTTTAGTTTGTGATAACCCACCTTCAAAAGATATGTGTTATTTTAAATATAGCAAAAATGCTTTATAATGTATATCTCTTTTCCCTCTTATGGCATTTCTATTGTAATCATATGTTTTATTTTTACAACTATTATGTGTGTGCAATAAACATGCTACATTGTCACTAGGTCTTTAAACAATTATCTTTTTTTAAAAATTTTTATTTATTTATTTTTTTTCTTGTTTCAGAACCTTTATTTGTTTATTCACTCATTTTGTATGGCTGGCTCAGCCCGCCCCGAGGGCAGGACTGGCGCAGCATGTGGTGCTGGGGATCGAACCGCAGTCCCTGAAGCCGCCCAAGCTTTCCCAAGCAGGCGCTTTAGACCACTGAGCCATCCCGCCAGGCCCCAACAATTATCTTTTAAAAGACTTAAATACTAAAAATAATACATTTGCTCATTGAAACAGTTAATCTTGGGTACCTACTTGAATTGAGAAGCTGTTAGAGAAAAGCAACAAATTGCTAGCAAAACCAAATTCAAGAATATTGTGGAAAGAGACAATGAAGTCCAAAAGCGTAACAGAATAAATACACCAAGAAGTGTGAATAGTTAAGTAGAAAAGGAGACAAAGGAATCAGCAACAGGAAAATAGCCCAGGACAAAAGTAAGTCAGCATCTTAAAGTAAAACTCCAGACATGAACGCACATTCTCCTCAGCAGCACATGGACAGAGATACGAAATAACCAGCATTCTCTTAGGTATTTTATAAATCATAGCACAGTGAAAGTAGAGATCAATGACCGAAGAAACCTTGAAAATTATGCAGACATTTAAAGTAAGAAATACACTTTTGAGTAATCAATGGGTCAGAGAAAAAAACAATGAAAAAGTTGTATATTTCTTATTTCCATCTTCTTATAGAATACTGCCGGCATGATGTGTGACAATGCAGGGTACACAGTGACAGCGGGGAACTGGGTAGCTCTGAATGCTCATGTCAGAAAATCAGCTCACTCCAGATAAATAATCTAATTATGTATCTCCAGGTCCTGGAAAACAAGAATAACCCAAATCCAAGTCCCAAGCTAGTGCAAGGAAGGAAATTACATGGATCTGAATAGACATCAATAAAAGGGAGACCTAAAAACTCACACAAAACAACAATGGCAAATTCATTATCTGGTTCTTCAAAAGAATAATCAAAATAGCTCAAACCTTTAGTGAATTTTAGCAAAAAAAAAAAAAAAAAAAAAAAAAAAAAAAAAAAAAAAAAAAAAAAAAAAAAAAAAAAAAAAAAAAAAAAAAAAAGAATAGATACAGGGGGCCCGGCAGGATGGCTCAGTGGTCTAAAGCGCCTACTTAGGAAAGCTTAGGCAGCTGCAGGGACCGCAGTTCGATCCCGGGCACCACATGCTGCGCCAGCCCTGCCCTTAGGGCAGGCTGAGCTGACCATAAAAATAAATAAATATACAAACAAAAGTTCTGAAACAAGAAAAAAAATAATAGATACAAATTAATGTAATTAGAAATGATAAGGGCAAAATCACAGCAGATGCCACCCAAACCCAGAAGACGATTAGTAACTGCATTAAAAACCTGTTCTCCAAAGAACTGGAGAATCCAGAAGAACTTGATGGATACCTAGATCCATATAAAATACCAAAACTGAACCTAGAACATAAAAACCCCTAGACAACCCAATGAGCAGCGATGAAATGGAGTCAGTAATAAAAGAAAATCTACCAACTAAAGACCAGAACTGGACAGGTTTACTGCTGAATTCTGTAAGAATGCCGATACTCCTCAAACTCTTCAACGAAATTGAAAGGGAAGTTATTCAGGAATTCAGTCTTATCCTAATTCCAAGACAAAACAAGGATTTAACAAAAAAGTAAGAGAAAACTATAGGCCATTCTCCTTTTTAATATAAAATACTGGCAAACAGAATGCAGCAAGTAATTATATTTCCCTTCCCATCTCCTGACCTTTATGTTATTCTGATCATATATCTTATTTTTATAAGGATCATATATGTATAATAAATCATGTCAAAGGACCAGTCATCATATATCAGGACCAAGCCTGCTTCATCCCATGGAGGCAATGATGGTTCAACGTGAAAATCATGCTAAATGTAATATAGCACATAAATAGAAGCAAGGACAAAAATCAGATGAATATCTTAACAGATTCAGAAAATAATTTTAACAAACATCTATCATCCATTCATGATTTTAAAAATACCCTGAAGAAAACAGGTACAGAAGAACCTTTTCTCCATCTGGTAAAGTCCACTTAGGACAAGCCTGCTGACATCATCATGTTAAATGGGGAAAACTAAACATTTTTCCTGTAAAATCAAGGACAAGACAATGATGTCCACCATCACTGATCACCACTATCAGTGATAGTAGTCAAAACTTTAGCCAGAGTGATCAGGCAAGACAAAGAAATAAAAAGGATATGTATAGGAAAGAAAGAAAAAAAAAAAAAAAGAGCTTTTTTTTTTTTTTTTTTTTTTTTTTTTTTTGTCTTTTTGAGACAGGGTCTCGCTATGCAGTTGAGGCTGGCCTTGAGCTCACTTTTGTAGCCCAGGCTGGTCTCGAACTCGCACCAATCCTCCTGCCTCAGCCTCCCGAGTGCTGGGATTACAGGCGTGAGCCACCACGCCCGGCTGCAGAAGAGCTATTTTGGTTCATTGTGGACATGACCTTTAGCTAGAAATCCAAACATTCCACAAAAAGATTGCTAGAATCTTAAGCAAATTCAGCAAGGTATGGGATACAAAATCAATACATAGAAGTCAGTAGCTTTCCTTACACTAAATAGTGAACATCAGAGCATGAAATTAGGAGAATACTACTACTTGTATTAGCTTCAAGAAAAATTAAATACTTTGGAATTAAACTAACAAAAGAAGTAAGGGAACTCTGTAATGAAAACTATAGTACTCTGAAAAAAATTAAAAAATGATAGCAGAAAATAAAAGGTATCACCTATTCCTGGATAGGCAGAATGAAGATTACTTAAAAAGTCATATTTCTGGGCCAGCCAAATAGCTCAGCAGATCAAAGCACCTGTAAGCAGGCACAGGGTCAGAGGTTTGATCCCGGGGCTTGCCTTGCCGGCCCTGCCCCCTGTGGTGCACTGAACCAGCAACTGAGACTGGACATGGTGGCACACGCCTGTAATACCAGATCTTGGAAGGCTGTAAATGATTGGATCACTATGAGTCTGACCTAGTAGTGAGACTCTGAACACCCTGTAGACCCTTCCCTAAAAAACAAAAACAAAAACAAAACAAAACAAAAAAACCTAACCCCAAGCCACAATAAAACCCCTATATTTCCAATACTAATATATAGATTTAATACAATTACAAACAAAAAATCATGAATATGTCTCTTCACACAATTAGAGAAAACAGTCCTACAATCCACATGGAACCAGAAGAAAAGTTGCATAGCAAAACCAGACTTGGGCAACAAGAGCAAAGCAGGAAACAGCACCATAATCCCATTTCCAAGTTTCATTACGCAGCCACAGTGATTAAAAAACAGTATGTTATGGGCACAGGAAGATGCGTATGGATCAGTGGAATAAAATAGAAGATGCAAAATTAACTGAAGACACATTCAGCCACCTGATAGCTGACAAAGGGGCCAAAAACATACAGTGGAGTTAAGACAGCCTCTTCAAAATATGTGCTGGGAAAACAGGGCATCCGTTTTCAGAACAGTGAATCCAGACTTCTATTTCTCATCAAATATTAAACTAAAAATCAAAACAGATCAAGTATCTAAATATTAAGACAAAAAAATCTGCTAGAAGGCAAAGATAGGTAAAATTCTTCAATACATAGGCATAAACAAGGAGTTTCTGAACAGAACTCCAATGCAAAAGATAGGTCACAAAAAGAATCAACGAACAGGACTATGTTAAATTCAAAGCGTCTTCACAGCAAAGGAAACAACCAATATCAAAGACATAACTCACAGGGCAAATAAAAGTTTTTGTCAGGCATTCTTCAGACAGAGATGTGATACAGGAATATATAAAGAACTCAAAAATATTAGACTATCCCAATAAAAGACTGAATCAAAAAATAGGCACCTGAAATGGATAGACAGCTTACAGAAGAAGTGCAAATAAATGAATGAAAAATGTTCAAGGTCTCTGGACAATAAGAAATGCAAATTAAAACAACACTGAGATTCAATCTGAACTCTAGGACTTCAAACCCTAGTGAGAATGTGGACGGAGAGCAATCCTCTTCGCTGGTAGTGAGAATGCAGACTAGAATAACCAGCGTGGAAATCAGGAAGAAGATCACTCAGAACCTAAAAGCAGAAATTTCCCATCTAGGAATTCTTCAAAAAAAATGGTTATAGCAGCAAAAATTAACTCTTTTTTTTTTTTTTTTTTTTTTTTTTTGTATTTAGCGCAGGGTCTCACTACACAGATTGGACTTGTAATGATCCTCTTATTTTCAGCCTCCCTAGTTCTGGGATTACAGGTGCATGCTGCCATACCCAGTCTCAATCGCCATCTCAATGCGCCCCAAGGCTGGCTGGAGATCAAACCTCCGAATTCTGTGTCTGCCTAAGCAGGCAATTTAATCTCCTGAACTAACTGGCCAGCCCTTATCTAACTTTTGAAATTGACACTTATATCCACCAACAGATCAATAAAATATGGTATTTATACACAATAGAGCATTATTCTACTAAAAATAGAAAAGTTTGAGTAATTTTAAGAAAAAGAATAAAACTGAAGACTATACTATTACGTGAGATAAATGATACACATGAGTTTAAATACTGTATGGCTTCTCTTTTATGAGAAATCCAAAACAAAAGTAACTGAAAAGAAATATATAAGGGAGATGATAAGTAAGCCACAAAGAGATAGATATTTTGCAAATAGGAAGGGGACCAAGAGTTGGAAGGTGGGGTGGAGAAGAGGGGAAAGGGACATAAAAGTTAAAGATGGGTCATACATGTGTACCAATTTGTCTCTCGATAAATGCAATCCTTACATCCTGCAAACCTGTAGTGCTAAAAGTGAAAATTAAAGTAAAAAATACTTTGATTTCAAACCATTTTGTTATGGTGTGCCATGGTATAGCTGAACCCGCCATAAAAATAAATAAACTGGGGCTGGGGAGATAGCTCCAAGGCATAAGTGCCTGCTGGGCAAGGGCAAGGTTGTGAGTTTGAACCCTGGTCCTGCAAAAATAAACAAACAAACAAACAAACAAACAAATAAATAAATAAATAAATAAACAAACAAGGCAGGAGGGGATAGCAGCTTCTCTTTGCTCTAGGCAGGATGGGGCACTATGTGCATCTAAACTCTACAGGATTTGCCATGTCTGTGTATGGAATGATCATCCATTATTATCTCATTGTAGCTCTTTTTTTTTCTTTTCTGTATTTAGGACAGGATCTACAGGACCTACAGGGTCTCAGTACATAGATCAAATTTAGTGATCGGCTTGTTTTCAGCCTCCCAAGTCCTGGGATTACAGGCACACGCCACCACACCCAGTCTCCATCATTAGTCTCAGCGACCCTGGGGAGCAGGGTTGGCACAGCACACAGGGGATTGAACCCTGGCCACTCTGGTCTGCCTAAGCAGGACCTTTAGTTCACCAAGCTATCAAGCTGGCCCAACTATAGCTCTTTTGGAGCCAATTTTTTCTGGTCCAATGTCTTTTTTTCAGGGGAGAGGGCGTCTACAGGTTGTTCAAGGTCTCACTGTTCAATCGGACTCCTAGTGATCCACCTGTTTACAGCCTCCCAAGAGCTGGGATTATAGGCTCATACTACCATGCCCAGTCTTGGTGCACCCCCGGTGTGGAGCCAGCAGGGCAGGCCCTGGGATTGAACCTCCAGCCCAGTGCCTGCTTGCAGGCTCTGTAATCTGCTGAACTACCTGTGCTGTCCCCTACATCCTTTTCGCTGGACATCATTTTCTTCTGCACAATTCAATGCAGGGGCACCTGAAAAGCCCTTGCCACATACCACGGTACCATAGGGGACGTGCTGGGACTCCCGTGCTATTTCAGGCTTCTGTACACATCAATTTTTTATTTGTTTGTCTTTCGCCTGCTTCTCCTCTTCTGCCTTTTGACTCCATGACTCGTTCCAATTTGAACTTTGTCTTACCTCAGAGACGAGATTTTCAGCATTGTTTTCTTATCTATACTCTTGCTCACTGCTGAAACCAAAGTCCAGTCTCTTCTGTATACTGGCTGAAGATGTTTATCTCAGTCCAGCCCCAAGATCTGTGCCTCCTAGTGGGCTATTAGTCTGCAGCTGTGGGCCACTTCCTTGGTAAAGCCATGATCATTTCATGACCAAATTTAAGTCCTCCTTGGCCAACTAACCCAGAGTGAGAGCTAGAAGACCACTACTGTGCTAAGCAGACAAAAATAATCTTATCAGATGTGAGTATTTGGCAGGTATTTTCTCGGATTAATAAAATGAGCTTTTCATTTCAAGGAAAGTAACTGAAACTATTTGTTATCAACAACAAATGTTACGTTTTCAACTAGGAGAGGGCATTATACTTACGTAGGGCTTATTTTTATGTTTTCATATGCAAATTTTCTCTATCATTACCCAACTTGAAGGCTAGAAAATTGTCAGTATTAAATGACTCTTTCCATGTGGTGTTTGGTTGTTTGAGATGATCAATTTGTACAAATCTTGTGATACAATAAGTTGTTAGTATCAAGAACACTATAAAGATGTGATTTAGCAATTTTACTGTCTCACCAGTAAGTGGCAGCAAATGACAACGTTTGCTTGAAATACCAACTTAGCCCTTAAATTCATTTAGAACTTGCCTGGCAAGTGGCTGCTTCGGATTGGTTATTACTAAGGCATAATTTGAGCTCACTTTGGATGAACAAGCCAGTCGGTGAGACTGATGAGTTTTAGCATTCTGGGTAGACAGAGACCACTGAAGGCTGGTATGATCAAGGATCACGGGGCAAACACTGCCCAGAGGAAGATAACGAGGAGGGAAGGAGCTTCATCACAGACAGGTTTTTGTGGGGGAAGTGATGAATTGGGGTGTTTTTTAGATTGAAGCATAATTTATGTGGGGTAACACTCATGTGACTTCTGTTTTTGCCAAGTGAATGAATACATCTCTGACTCGTGTGCTCCTCATGCTGTGGTGCACATGTCAGAGAAATTGAAGATGAAAAGATATTTAAAAAGGAAAATAAATTATAACATCCAAAATATAACACCAAGAAAAGGGTAAAAGCTACCAGTCCTTTGCGTTGATAAATGGTGACTGTCATAAAATGTTCAAGCTAGTTCAAGTTGATTATTTTCACAATATCCATGAAAGTTATTGTTAAAATTGCATTTTTTTAAAAAAAAAATCTACAATTCATTAATGAATAGGACAGCTTTAAAATAATATGTCTTCATTTGGTATTTTTCTGAAAACATTTGTTTCTCATCTGTAATTGGGTCATCTTGCTTTTTTTTTGTCCATCTTGTTTTTAAAAAATCATTTCACATTAATGCATACTTATGGATCATGTATTATAGGCAGGAATCATTCTAGGTTCCAAAGACAAATAGTGGGCAAAATATATAATAACTGTCATCATGTTACTCCTCTGAGTAGGAGAAAAGCCATGCAAACTACAGAATGGGCTAGGTAGAACGGAAGGGAGAAATTATAAACAGCAATCATTAACACAGAGCAAGTTCCCAGGAAAGAGTTCTGTGGTGAAAAGATTGCTTGAAGAACTTCATTTGAAGCTTTCACTCATTTTTCTCAGCCACCAATGTTGGTGTGAGAAATATAACATGTTTTTCTTAGAGCTGAATGAAATAATTATCATAAGATTTTTTTTCTTTTTAGCTAGTTTAATTACTCTATTATTCCAGGGATTTCTGAGTGTTTCAGTGCATCATTCAAATTCAAGTTCTCTCCTTAATAGTCTTTCAGTCTAGGTTTGCGAAAGGACATTACTTCTATTGTTTGCTTTATAATGTGAAATATAACTCATTTTGTATGTTACAAAATCAACACATCACTTCTATCTCAAAAACATTGGTCTTTTCCTTTTATTGCCAAAGTTTCCTGATCAGCCAACATTTAGCAGTTTCAAGTCACATGACATTAATGTGACAGAAATAGGAGTAGTTTCACAACCCAGGAGCATTCTCTCTGCTAATGTACGTCCACATTTTCATATAATCATGTGCCACCTGCTAGCATTTCTCCCAGGGATGGACTGTGTATCCTAAGGTGGCCCCTTAAGGATGTAAGGGGGGGGGGAATTCCTGTTGCCTTCTTCCCATGGCCAAAAAAACAAGAGAAGAGGAACCCGTGGAAGAAGAAAAAGAACCCCATCCCCAGACAATGCACAGGGAGGGATTTCGAATAAACTTTTGCTGATTTCAAAAATCCTACAAAATTTGAAAGCCTAGGCTCCAACACTGAAAGATTTTCGTCTGCTTATAAGGTGGTCTATGATCACGAGTCAAAAAACAATCTAAGCAACTACCCCGGATCTACTTTGGAAGGGGGCGGGTCCTCAGCAACAGCTTAAGGCAAGTCCTCTCGGAGGTATTTCAGAAGCCATTATTGCATTGCTTTCCTGAGAGATAACAGTTCCATGAATGCCATTGTCCTTTAAAAAATTCCTTCAGGACAACATGCAGAAGTGGGTGACAGCAATGTTGTTGATCCTGAGCCTGAGTTGGCCCAGGCTAATGTATCTCTCTCTGTTTCTGTCTGTCTCTGCCTGCCTGCCTGCCTTCCTGCCTGCCTGCCTGCCTGCCTGCCTACCTGCCTGCCTGCCTGCCTGCCTGCCTGCCTGTCTGTCTGTCTGTCTGTCTGTCTGTCTGTCTCTGTCTTTAGCAAAACGGCTTAATAGTAAAAACAAAGAAATAAAAAATGTTTACGTATCAATCGCAAAGACACAAAGAAGATTTCTAGAAATTTCTTTTACACCACAAGGACCTGCCCCAGCGAGCAGGATACTCTGGATTTCCTCATGAATCCCAGTATAAATTCAACACATGATTATCTTATATTTCTTCTTCTTCTTTTTTTTTTTTTTTTAATACAGCTGTTTATTATGATTTTAAGTTAAGGGTTATTTAAAACAAATTAAAACTTTAAAAAGTTTTCATAAAATAAAAAAAATTACAGCAAGAAAAAGTGAGGTATAGTTGAAAAAAGTAATTCAGTGTAGCCTAGGCATAGAGCACGTCAGTCTTGTTCATTCACCTCTCACTCAGTGTACCTACCCAGACCAAATTCTGGACCTGCAACGGCACTCTCTACTCAGGGAGAGGGTTCTACATGCTACACAGGCCCACCCATTTTTACCTTTAATACTGTCCATTTTTACCTTTAATACTGTATTTTATTGTAACTTTACTATGTTAGGTACATAGAGATGCATGAATACTGTTTGGTTATAATTGCTCATAGTAGCAGTAAAAGAACCAGCAGCACAAGGCTGCAGGCTGAAAGCAATAGGTTGTCTTATCTGCCCTACCGGTGTGCAAGGCCATTCCAGGTAAGTTTGCTGAAGCTCATGAAGCTGACTATTGCTTAGAGGTTAGCCTTGTCTTCAAACAGCGCATGACTGTGTTTTTTCAGTTCTTCACAATTCCAGCGTTGTCTGTGAGTTTCAAATTCACCTGCAGAGGGCAGCAAATAACAGCTGAAATCTGTTCTTTCACCTGCTTAACGCATGGTTGTTTAAAATCAACAACAGGCATGTGGGATTTCCGTTTCCAGTCAGTAATTCATTGTGCCTCTTTATAATCCAACTCTTTTTTTTTTATTCATTATTTTTATTCGTTTCAGAACCTTTGTTTATTGACTCATTTTTATGGCCGGATCGACCCGCCCCGAGGGCAGGGCTGGCACAGCATGTGGTGCCAGGGATCAAACCTCGGTCCCTGAAGCTGCCCAAGCTTCCCCAAGCAGGTGCTTTAGACCACTGAGCCATCCCGCTGGGCCCCTATAATCCAACTTCCTTGGGGGAATGGGCTAATTGAACGTCTGAAAAATAACTTAAAAGCAGTTGTTATCCAAAATCTTGTACATTTGTAAACTCCGATTACATAGGTAAATGTTAATACTCTTCAGTGAATTCTCAAATGTTTGCAAAACATGCACTGGGCAGGAACATTTTCTGAAAAATCTTTTATGGTCTAATTCATTAACTTACATCTTCATTATAAAATGAGCATAAACTAAATCACCATCTTTTAGAACGTGGTGTTAGAGTGATTATGTTCATATTTTATATTACAGCAGCCTTCATTTTAGTTGCTTTCTCTAAAAATTAAAAAAGTGATAAAAAATAAAATCAATGATAGTAATATTTTCTTGACGTGAGGAAGGTTTTTGTGGCTACTTCTATTTTGTAGAACTAAGTGCTAAGCGGACTCGTGATACAGGCAGTAGTAGCCAAATCCACTTTTAGCAGCTGTTCATTCCCCTGGAACTCCACAGACTTCTTTCACACAGCAAGGATCGGCTCCTGTGAGCAGGATACTCTGGATTCTGCGCACTGTGGCTTTTCTCATTCTTCACCTCTCAGTCTAGTGTAAATGTAACAAATACGACTATCTTGTGTTCCACTGCATTCATGTTTCCTTCTCTGCCTAAGTGAATAAATGCTCTTCTGCTTAGCACAAAAATAATATAAAGGCAGGAGGCCTGAGGGTGATCAAGGGCACAGCTGTACTTCTTGGCCTCCACGCATTCGTCTGGGTCAGGTAGTCTCCAACAGTAGCTGTTAAAGTTGCAGCAATGAGAATAAAGTGCAGGGATACACTAAGGGAAGCAAAACTAAAACTGCAATCCCAGCATATTACATTTAAGAATGAACTAGAAAGAACCACATAATTAATCTGGAACAAAGGGAAACAATTTTTCATATAAAAACTAACTCTCAACCTTGATTCTGAATGAAAGTGGAAAGCATTTGGCCAGAAGCCTCACAACTTCTGGCTTCTAATTCAGTTCACATCCTAAATTCATGCCATCTGGTATTATGAGCTACACATTCATAAAGAATCTAAGACAGTGATTTAATTTAAATTTGAGATAGCACTGACATGCCCCCTGGTACCTAACAAAAGCAGATGTTAATCATCCTGTGATGGTACTGCATCTACCTTAGCTCATCTCTAGCCTGAAATAATACCCACATAATAGAGTTCAAATAAAAGTGAAAAAAACTCGCTAACAATCCCCAAAAGAAACCTGTGAGACATATCACCTCAACACATAGGGGCATAAGGCTTCACAAATGAGGGAAAGCATAACATTATGCTCAAAGACTCCAAGCACAGGAATTCTAATACTGGGAAAATAGAACAAGTTTGTATCAACTGTTTCGAAAACTAAAAATAAAGTCTTGAGTAAGACAATGTTTAAAAAGACAGATACATTCCTACAGAAGAAAAATAGTAAAATTTAAAACTCAGTAGATGAATTTATATAAAATTATCTGCTATTGAAATCCAGAGATTTAAAATGGTAAGACATATGAAAAATTCAAGAATAAAATATTTTCCAGCATATATTTAGCTGGAATCTATAAGATACAAAAGAATGGGGTAGATTATATTTGAAAGTATTAAGAATTTTTTAGAATATGTAAAAGATGCAAAGCATTGATTCAGAGATGTAGGGATCTGTTGGCTCATTGCGATTGGTTCTACCCAGGGAGAAATGGTGGCAGGAACACAAAAGGATAGAAAAAAAAACCAAGAACAAAAGAAAACAAAAACCAGAAGATGGGGTAGGTGGTGGCTGGGCTGCCTGATTGGCCAGAGGAACTCACCAGCAAAACAACACAGGCCTTTATACCTTTACAAAGTTAGTAACACAGGACCCGAGGTTGCCTAGCGACTAGTAACCAATGGCAACCCGACAGGATGTGTACCTCAGGGCTGAGGAGCTCGTTTGCATTGGGCACGGAGGCCTAGTTCCACCTACACACTTTTAACGAAGTTTTCGGCTTCCACAGCTCCCCACACAGAGATTCCAGTGAGCTCCAAGGAGGGTGATTTTTAAAATGTCAACATTTAAAATTCAGCATCGTTGTAGCTAAATAGGGAAAAAGGAAAACATTCTTAAAAGTTTGATGACACATTCAGATTAAAAAAAAAAAAAAACCAAACCAAACCAAAAACAAACAAACAAACAAACAAACAAACAAAAAAAAAGCCCCAAAACACCTGGTTATCCATATCAGGTACGTTACCATGTCTCTCAGAAATTCCGTTAACTTTTGCATCAAATACTTGGCAAAGAGTAAGAACATCCTTTTTATAAGCCCTATGTGTGAATAAAAGGAAACAAGCATTTTTGAGAACATCAATAGGATAGGTTCTGTTTTAGTTGGTATCTTTAAGATTTTTTAATTTTTATTTAGTTATTTTTTATGTATTTAGTACAGGGTCTGCAGGGTCTCACTGCACAGGTCGGACTTGTAGTGAGATCCTTCTGTTTTCAGCCTCCCAAAAGGTGGCATACAGGCGCATGCCACCGCGCCCAGCCTCAGTCACGCTCTCAGTGAGCTCCCGGAGCAGGGCCAGTGTGGAAAACCAGGGACTGAATTACGACGGGCTATCTGGCCTACTCTAAGATTTTTTTTAAAATGTAGTATCAATGTATACTGTGGTCTCCTATACTTTTGATAACATTCAATACAGTACAGTTTTTCAATATGCTGCTTTTATGAGGTTAAACTTATAGAATTAATCTGACAAAATACAAGATATAATTTTCTCTGAAGATTCCAAACAAGACCCACAATGTAGCACAGTAATCGCCAGCAAGGTTAATAGGAGGAAATAAATGCTCTGGTCTTTGTACACTTAATCTGATTCTTCCTAAGCCCAGCCCCTGCTGACATCCAGCAGAGAATAGCCCTTATGGGGCAAGCTAAGCGCTCCCCGCGCTCTGCGCTCTAAGCCTCCTGCTGAAGGAACCAGTCCCCACCACCCTCGAGAGCTCCTGGGGCAGAGGTGCTCCTGGCCTCACGTCTGGGGCGGAGTTCTGGCTCCTGGCTCCTGGCTCCATGTAACCTATTAGCAATCAAGATTCAGAACCATTATCAAGTTTAGTTACTTAAGTGACAGCTCTAGACACCAGACTCCAAAATAGAAGGAGGGAGGGAGGGGCTGAGGAAAGGAAAAAATAAAGAAATAGAAGCTAACAACCACATTTTTCTGCTTAAGTAAAATTACTGGTTTATATTTGGGAATCAATGTAAATATGTGTATTTTCCCCTAAGTTTTGCAATTCTAGCATAGCATTCTTAATGCATAATAGAGATTTATAACATACTTTTCTTCATGTGATATGTGCAAACGTTGATTTAACCAGCATTATAATCTTTCTGTTCTTTAAAGTGACAGCCTTTCCCCCGTTTATCTCCATGGATATTTATTTGGGGAAGGAAAAGTTAAAAGAAGTTGTTTTGCAAAATGTAATGATAACTGGATATAACATTCAAAACAGTTCTTTGGAAGACTATAACAAAACACATTGTACTTGAGTATTATTTAAGAAAAATATTTTGTTAGCTACTTTTGCTCATTTCTTTAGCTCCCCCCCCCCAAAAAAAAAGAAAGAAAAGAAAAAGAAAAAAACAATCCTTTTCCATTCTACAGTTAGTTTCAAAAACTAGGATGCTATCTATTTTCACTAAGTGAGATGAAGAAGCAGAGGGGCAGTCACTGCAGATTTTGCTATCAAGTGAGGGAGATTTTCTTTAGATCTCAGACCGCCATGATACTGGAAAAAACGGTCACGATCCATACCTGTTGCACTGATTTATCCATCCACTGTGGGTTTTTGAACTAGAATACAATAGAATATTTTGAAATCATTAATTTAAAACCAAAACTCATTATTTGAAGAGTATGGTTTATTTCACATTTTACTATGCTTTTTTTTGGCTAATCCTAAATTCCAGCCTACATCTATTTTTATCATAACAGCTATAAAATCAAGTTTTTTTTGTATATCATATTTGTATATCAAACTGTTGTTTGAACATTTTTTTATAGTTTGGGCTATGGGTATTAAAATAACTAAAATAAATGGTTGAGTCTTTATGTTTTTTGAAGATTAACAGTCCACATTATTTTAATCATGGAAAGACTTTGAGAAAGAAAATATATTCAATTTTGTCTCAGAGTTAGCCGTGTACTCATAAGCAGATATTACCCACTGGAAAGTACAAATGAGAGAAGTCTGTTGTCTAACCAGAGCCCCCAGATGTTTTGCACGTGACAAATTAAACAAGAATAGGGAAAAGAATAGAAGATTGCTGATGTATGTGTGGATTAATCATTGTTGCTACGCTGGCATATGTATGATCATAGAATAGACAGTATTTCAGCTTTTAATTGATAGGAAACTATAGTGGAAAAGAAAATCAAGATTAACACAAAAATTATTTTTCAGTTAATTTCCTATTTTCACCCATCAATATGAACAGAAGCAAGAGAAGGCGAAGTTTTAATTTATATTTTATTCCTTATTAGCATCCTGTAATTAGAACCCAGGTGGGCAGATTAAAGGGCAACCATAATAAATAAACTTGCTGCAGAACAAGATGCTTTCAGTTCTGTATCCAGAGTTAACATAACGTGTGTTTTCTAAGGCTGGGCTAGTTCTCAGTTGCATGCTCTAGAGCTTGAAGCTTTAGAATTGGCATTTCTGGGTCTGTTTAGCTGGACGGTACTGTACCACAATCACATAACAAGGCACAGATTGGATCATTTATGGATTACTCAGTATATCTTTTTAAGATGTTCTGGCTAAGTGAAATATGTAAGATAGCTCAGCAGCTCTTACAAAGAGAGTGAATTTCTTTCTTTTTTTTTTTTTTAAATGGGTACCATCTGTAATGTCTCATCTATTATTTTTATACAAAAAGTAAAACAGACAAGGAAAAATTCAGTGAAAGGAAGAGTTACTGTCGCACTGCTTGATCAATCTGGCACACCGATATCTGCTCATCTGAGCAACAAATATGATGATAACAATGCGTAGTATAACAGCGATTGCTAATGTTCTATTCTTGCTTTGAAATTCTGTACCATTCTTTTATTGTGCTGTGATGCTGTGTTTTTGTCTTTGTTCTTGTTATTATTATTTTTTTCTTTTTTTGAGGTAAAAAAAAGTAAGAATTCTTTCTTTTGGACTGAAGAACATGTTGCATTTTCGGATGCATTGCAGAGCTGTTTCCTGCCATAAAATGCCCTTTTTCCCTTCCACGCACAAACTGCGTGACAGAATGGGGCTTGGGATAGAGGAAACACGGAAGGGTCACTTCACACTAGGGCCTAGGGCCTCAAGAGTGGAAGTGGAATGGCCACATGTATTTATGACTTATATCTTTAAAATGGGAACAAAGGGCTGCGGAGATAGCTCAGCTGACTAAGCGCCTGCTTAGGAAATTGTGGGGACTGTGGTTTGATCCTGGCCCACACGCCGTGCCCCTGGACATGCTGAGCCTGCCACTGAGTCTGGAGTGGTGGCGCTCACCTATAATCCCAGCACTAGTGAGACTGAAAATAAAATCATCGCTATGAGTTGGAGCTGTGTAGTGAGATCCTTCACCAAACACATAAAGTAAAAAAGCAAATAAAAATATTCTCTTTAATAAAGGCAATTTGAAGCCTTTACACATATTATATATAAATGGTTAACAGTGAATAATAGCATACTGTTATATGTAGCTGTTTCTAGAATATTAGTGACTGTTAAATTGCATGTATTTCATTGTCAATAGAATAATTCCTAATCATTGACAAATAAATTCCTTTTCTGTTTTAATAACTTTTCAGTTTCCTTTTTAATAATATCTGATTTCGAAATAAAGAGAAATTAATTGTTTAACTGTATTTTAGTTACCTACTGCAGGATACCGCGTCTGGATCAGGCTTACTGAAGGAAGGAGAACGTGTTTAAAAATGTTTGGGAATGCGACGTGTAGAAAAACATGTTTCGGGGGCAACATACGCTACTATTTTCATTGGTGTAAAAACCAAACACTGAAGAATGCAGAGCTATTTAAAACAACTAAGGAATTATCGGAGGTAATATCGCTACTGACTACGAACACAATGATAATTCATTTTTAAGGAGGAGTGGAATTTTTATCTGTTCCGTAAAGGCTAAGTTGCTGAACGTCAAGCGCGTGGAGCCCGTTTCAGGCGCAAGCGGTGAGAAGGAAGTAGCAAGAGCAATGGAATCAAGAAGGAGGAACGAGGCCTGGCGGGATGGCTCAGTGGTCTAAAGTGCCTGCTTGGGAAAGCTTGGGCGGCTGCAGGGACCGCGGTTCGATCCCCCGCACCACATGCTGTGCCAGCCCTGCCCTCGGGGCGGGCTGAGCCAGCCATAAAAATGAATAAATAAACAAGCAAAGGTTCTGAAACAAGAAAAAAAAAAAGATATATTTGTTAAAAAAAAAAAAAAAAAAAA
>PVJA010002228.1:27201-75777 GCA_004027025.1 Myocastor coypus | reverse complement strand
GTGGAGCAAAGCTGCCTGCTCACCGCAGTCCCCAGGCGGAGCAGAGCACCCTGGGGAGCTACGACCTCAGAGAGGAGGCCCAGGGCCCCCACTTCCCCCCACTGCGAACTCCAGTGGAACAGTCCCCTGCCGAATATGGCAGCCACATGATTCACTCACCTGTCCTTCTGGTCAAACTGACAGATAAGGTTAATCCATACCATGCAAAATGAGGTTTACCAAAGAACATTGTTTTTCTTTTCATTATTAATCCAAAGATCCTAAAAGCCAGGTAAGGGAGTTTAGATGTGGTACAGTAAGCAATAAGGAGCAACCACTGAGAATTGCCTCCAAACATTAGTATTTTTAATTATCTAGCAGATTTTTTTCCCTGTATTTTAGGGAAGGGTCTACAGGATGTTCAGGGTCTCACTACTAGATCGGACTCGTAGTGATCCTCCTGTTTACAGCCTCCCAAGAGCTGCGATTACAGGCCCATGCCACCGTGCCGAGTTTCAATTGCTATCTCAGTGTGCCCTGTTGTCAGGGCTGGCACGCCAGGGATCAAACCCTGAGCCCCTGAGCTTTTCTTAACAGTTTTAAACTATACTCTATTCCTTAGACATATGTACAAATCACCTTACGTACATCAATGGAATAAATTAGTGTTGGAACACTTGCTATAATTTTAATAGAGTAGCTAGATTTGTATTACATCTTTCTAGAAAGCTGAACAAATTTGGAGAATGCCAGGCTCTTGTTAATGGGAAGGGCATAACAGAGCCAGGGAAAAGACTGGTGCATAACCAAAAGAGCAGCATCTCTGTGGCGTGGGCGGGGCTGTCGGGAGTCACTGCTCTCTGGGGCACAGAGCTTGCAGGAAGAGCCGCTGGTGGGCATCGCTGCTAGCTCCGCTCCCTGCAGAGTCACAGAAAGGCAGTGCGCTCGCTCCACATCAAGTGTGCTCTCTCATTCCGGACGTTTTATAAAACATAACAATTTAGACGCTGTAGGCCTTTTCCACATTCAAGACCATGTACTTTATTTCATTCTAAACGCTTAGCTGCCATTCCACCTTGAGCAAATCCTCCCGAGTGACACGGGTTCAGCATCAGGCGAACGACCAGCAGAAGAGCCAGAGCTTAAATTTCTACTGTGGAGAACTGCGTTCTAAACAGCTGTTTCCAGAGCAATGAAGGACTTATTCTTTGCCCCAGAAACTGTAAACAATATTCTGACCAAAAATACATCTTAATGGTTGTGATTTTTTTACTTCTGCTTCCGTATAGTTTACATTGGGTGTTTTTCATATGCAGTGGTTGCAAAGTGTTCTGGATTCTGATTAGGACAGTTATAAAAATTTCAGTTTCACTTACTATAACTGGTCTCAAGTGACGCTGAACTATTTGGGAGTCTTAAAACTGTGGTATGTGGAGTTGAATGTCCAGGCTCCAGCTTTTTTGGAATAATCTAAGATTTGTGGTAAAGACTCTGGTTATTCATATCCAGTTGACTTTTACAGATTTACAGCCTTTGGAATATGTTCTTGTAATAAGCATCACCAAATTTTATCTACACAGGATTTTGAATCTGAAATTTGGAGTGCAAGAATACTTCCTTCCTGCTGAATAATTCCTTCTTTTCTACTCTTCCTACTTTATCTTCAAACTCAACTCTGTTTTGTACTAACATCATTGATTTCTCTCTAGTTCACTTATGAACATCAGCTTGCTTTGCAAAAGGACAAAAACACTGACATAATGTCCACTCTGCATTGTGATAGACTTGAATGCTAGCCAGGCCAAGTAACACAAAGAGGATGTGGTTATTAGATGTGGTGACAGGAAGATGAGCGAAATTTTCCCTTTATTAATTACGTGGCTCGCAGCAATGTTTGCTCTTTGGCTGAAGGAGTTAATTTGTAATTGACCCAGCCAGCCATAGAATATAATTACATAATAATAATAATGCAACCTATGAAGCATAGGTATGATTTTTGTTATTTATACTGAGTATAATGGTATAAGACTATTAATATAATGAAGATGCTGAGGAGAATAGAAAAACAACATGGAAAACTTCACTGTATCTATACTTACCAGTAAGATCATTTTATTATTCTTGCAGAGGGGAAAGTTCTCCATGCTAAACTTGGATCTGAGATTAAGCAAAAGATTTAGCAAAAGACAGGGTTTTGAAAGTGATTTATTATTACTGTTGTTAAAGTATTTATTATTGCTCTTATACTTTTTTCCTCAAACAAAGTTTATATGGTTCTTAACCTGATCAGAAGACACTATCAATTCTTTGAAAAATATTTTTCTTTCTTAGGTGGATTTCAAATATTGACACATTATAGACAGAGATATTCTATATACATGAGTAGACATTATCATGTTGAAAAGAATTTCCTCCAGCAATATTTCTCATTTAAGTGAGAGAAAACATAGTCATTCAAAACAAGAAGAAGATTATCACAGTGTCATAAGAAAAGTACTTTATGAATTGAAAAAAAAATTGATTTTCTCCTAGAATTTTTTTGGCAAAATAAAAGTTTTAATATCATCTCTTTGGTTGTGAGGAAGACATTAAAACACATTACTTTAACAAGGTCTCATTTTGAGTGAGGTAAGATTGCTTGGGACGTGCTAAGGAAAACACTTCATGTTTCCTTTCTACTGTAGTACAGTGCACCTGAGCCTCTGACGTATATGTCAAAAACAGCCTCATAGAAATTCATAAGAAAAGTTTCTTCCTTGAAGTACAGGAATACATTTCAGCAATAAACGTAGCTATTTCCTATTTCATGCTATTTGAAACAATCAATACATTTCCTTGTAATTGTCTTCCATGTAATTCTCCATTTGCTTTTGATAAGAAATTAGGGGAGGAAGGTAAGATTAAAATTGATTCTTGACCATGGATTATGCTCTGTTTAAGGAACTAATTTGGACTTTAAAAAGCAATATAAGAAAGTACCTGGTGGCCTGAACCTGGACTGAACCTGATGGACTTATTATAAAGTAAAACAATATGAAGCAAATGCTAAAACTTTAGGCAAATTATATCTTTAAATGAGTTCTTTAAGGAAGACCATATTCTCATATGTAGAAGTGGGTGTTCAAGCAGTTTGTGCGTAACTAGCCAACAATAGAGTATTGGACTGAATTTAGTATATGTTTCTTAGACATCTTCTTTTCTTTGGTTTCTTGTTCTTGCTTTTCTCATCTTTCATTTTAAAAAATTAAGAGAAAAAATTAAGATTTTCATGAAATCTTTAGTTCTGGCTATATTGAAGTTCCAGCAGGAGCTAAACTTCTAATTTTCATATTTAATCTCTTTCTATAATATTCATATTTTCTTCATAAACTTTATGAGTTATATATATGAATCACTACATTGGTTCATTTATTATAAATGTGAAGTCTGCTGAGAAAATCATCAGCTTTCATTAATTTGGAAAGTTTTTCATTGAGATTAAATTATATTATCAGTAAAATGGAATGTATTCTTCATAAATCTCAAAGGAAGTGCAAACGGTAGATTATTAATCTCCATTGCTTATCATCCAAATATATTAAAGAAATATTCCTCATGTTTATTCATGAACGATGGTATGAGCTGTAACCTCAGCAAGTGCAGGCAAAATATAGATCAAGTGACAATTATTGCAGTTTGTTGTAGATCTTCCAATTGTTTCATACACATAATAAAACCAAAATTGTTTTTACTCTGAGCTCCGAAGGGGGTGTGACATCCCTGTCATAGATTGTCTTATTTTTCTACATCAGAGAATCAGTTCAATTCAGATCAGAAGACAGTCTCTCTATTTGAGTGAGCCTCGCCCAACTTGAAATTTGTTCCTTTGTGTCAATTATCTGTGTTTCTTAGCGTTTCCCCAATAAAAATCTATACATTTCTAAGAAGGGAACAAGTAAAATAATAACAGATTATTTTAACTTTAATTAGGTCTTCAAAAGAATAAATCGGAAATCAAATTTTACTAAGTCAAAAGGGAAAGGAAACAAGCAAAGAGTGACAGGGTGTATAGCAGACTTGCTTCAACCAAGTTTAAGGGTCTGAGAGCCAGCCAGATAACTCAGCAGATTAAAGGTCCTGCAAGCAGGTTTAGGGGCCAGGGATTCAATCCCCAGTCCTGTCGTTCTGGCCCTGCCCTTGGAGCACGCTGAGATGGCAATTGAGACTGGGCGTGGTGACTCACGCCTATAATTCCAGGCTCTGATCTAATAGTGAGACCCTGAACATCCTGTAGACCCTTCCCTAAAATACAAAACAAAACAAAGTTTGAGGGTCTGAGGAGGTAAATTAGAGTGAGACCAAAATGTACAGCAAGGAGCTTCATTTACCTGTTGGTTTTATGTTCAGAGGGAAAACTCATCTACCTGTTAATTTTGCTTAGTGGTCAGTATTGGCTCTGAGCTTCGATATGCTTTTAATGTACCTGACGTATTCCCAAAGGAAGTCTTCATTTTAACAGTAGATCTCTTCTGTTGAATTTTTTTATTTTAACTGAGCATGACCTTACTTTAGTAACTTATGTCTCCCCTTTCATCTGCATACTAAAATACTCACTATAACCTGTGGTTACTAGCTTCATGTCATGTCTCCTTTGTTTATTTATTTTTATTTTTTTGAGACAGGGTCTCACTATGCAGTTCAGGTTGGCCTTGAACTCACTTTTGTAGCCCAGGCTGGTCTCAAACTCACAGTGATCCTCCTGCCTCAGCCTCCCAAGTGCTGGGATTACAGGTGGTGCCACCACGCCTGGCTTCCTTTGTTTATTTCAGTACCAGAAGGTAGTCCAGAATTTATGACCTATTGCTGATTACTACTTTGCAAGTAATCTCCACTAACCATTCCACTCAAATCCTCCACTCTCCCCTTGAGGTAGGGTCTCACTCTGTAGTCCAGGCTGACCATAAGGTCACTTGGTGACCCAGGCTGGTCACAAACCCCTAATAATCTTCTAGGTTCAGCCTCCTGAGTGCTGGGATTACAGGTAGACACGACCATTCCCAGCTCTCTTGCTCAAATCTGATCAACATTCTTTCTTAGATTTTACCCAAATTTGCAATGAGTGATCACTTAATGAAAGATAAACATTGATGGACTTCTATTTTGGACATTAAGTCTGCCCCCAAAAATGCTTACTATTTTTCTTTTGATCTTCCTCTCTGTGGTTGTTCTAAATAGCTCTGATGCTTTGTACTCTTCATGCACGTGTTCCACAAATTCTTGCCTGATGCAGCCTGAACTCTTGAAGTTGTCCCTACCTGCAGTGTCCTCTTCTGCTTTTCTTGCCTAAATGATATTCATTTTACATATATTCTTTATGAATTCTTTCTGATTTTTAAGCAGATATTATTATTATTTCCTCTGTATCATTATAACTATGTAAATAACTTTTTTAACTGAATTTCTGTATTTATTGTTACAGTTTTTCTTTTGTGTTCACATTTTAGATTGTGAATTTGTTAAATGCGTAATATTTTTATTTCCTATATCTTCTAAATAGTACATGTCTCAATAACTCATAGAAAATGAAATTCTGTAAATATTTGTTAGATTGTGAGTAAAGAGTCATAGATGTGTAAAAAATTGATGTACTGCATATTTAAGCACCCTGTTATGAAAGTAGATTTTATAATATGCATAAAATTACAATTTAAAAATAAAAAGTACATGGTTTGAATAATGGTCTTGTTTTATTATAAGCCGTCCCCAATGTGGTCTGTTTCCACCAACTAGCACACTAGATTTTGAAAAGTTCAGTGGAAAATGCTAACAATTCTTATTGAAGGAACCCTTATAAGTAAAGGTAATAATATTAAAATCAAAAGCATGGAGATGAAGTGTGAGGCAACACAGTCACCAAGGTTATATTAAACTAAGTGAAATACAGCTTATCTTTTTAATGAGACATTAGAAATAAAACTATTGAGAAATCACATAAGGCATTCAGTGCCTTAAATTTGATTCCTACATCACCAAGGGGCAAGAATAATAGCTCCTTCCCAAATCATCTCTAGAGGAAGACATTGATTTTGAATATTTATAGTACGTTGTTAGCATTCTTCCAGCTATTACATTAAACACACAGGCTATATTGCATATGCACAAGTTGAATATGCATAGCATTAAGAAGCATTCTGCCATAGTCCACCAACTTTATAATGATTTCTTACTACCAAAGTGCAAAGATCATAGCCTTGTGTCTGACCTTTGTATTTACTTCATTCATAGTAAGTACGAGTTGTTATCTCAGCCCTCTCCTGTTATGGTTCAGATGGAGATGAGGAAGAATAGTTAAGTAGAAGTGTGCACATTGTGATGGAGTAATCTTTTCTATAAAACAAAAGAGCTGCATAAGAAAACAATAGTTATATAAAAATTATGGATAGAAGTGTGCTGTTAATTGAAAATCCTCTTAATTGTTATGATGTATTTATTAATCAGAAAAATCACTGTCTGGTAAATTTTTCAGTACATTGCATAGCCAAAGTATTATTTTAAAGCTGCATATAGTGTTTTCTAATTTTGTTTCTTAGAATGATTAAATTAATAATTTTATGTTCATAGTGTTATTAAAATATAAATCATGTTCTGATCCCATTTTAGCAGTTGTTATCTATTTCCTCAAATTGCGTAAATATTTTACTAGATGATATTCATTTAGTTGCTCTCCTTCATAGAAAACTTTATTCTTTAATAATAAACTTTCTTTAGGCTAATATCGACATCGCACAAGCTTTTGGAATGCTTTCTTGAAATCTTCATTAAAGATTGTATAAATCAGCGGATTTATAAGAGAATTGAGATAACCAAGCCATGTCAAAAAGTTTGACATTTCTTCAGAAATTTTACATCTTTCACAGACATTAACAACCAATTCTTTTACAAAGAATGGAAGCCAACATACTACAAATGCACCCAAGATCAGTCCCAGTGTGGTGGCTGCTCTGCGTTCTCTTGTGCCTGAGATTCTTTGCCTTCTCCACGATTTCTCATGCCTGAGTTCAGATCTGGCACTTTTAATTGTGTTGTGAGTTTTATCAAAGTCTGTTGATGGATCAGATAAAGATTTTTCCATCATGTAGGGTGTGGAAACCATCTTAATGCTTTTCTCCCCACTCTCCCAAAGGATCTGACCGTTCAGCCCCTCCTTTGCAATTCTACTTGCTTGTCTCTTGTGGTATAGTGTTTTTGCTGCTCTATATATTTTGTAGTAAAGGATCAAGATCAGCACGAGTGGGATGTAAAACGCTCCAAATGTTGAGTAAATAGTGGAAACAATATGGTCATGTTTGATGATGCATTCATCAGCTCTGCTGGTTCCTTGGTGTCTCCAGAAGAGAGGAGGCAGAGAAATAAAAACAGATATAATCCAAACTATGGTAATCATCATGCCAGCTTGCTTGGGGGTCCTTTTCCTGGCGTACTCAACAGCATCTGTGATGGCTCGATAGCGATCCAAAGCTATAACTGAGAGATGCAAGATGGAGCAGGTACAACAGGTAATATCAACACTCAGCCAAATGTCGCAGACCACTTGCCCCATAATCCAGCTCTCTCTTACAATATACACAATGCTGAAGGGCATCACCAGCACAGCTACAAGGAAATCTGTGACAGCCAGGGAGCAAATTAAATAATTGGCTGGGTGGTGCAGCTTCCTGGTCACAACTATTGCAGCAATGACGAGGGAATTGATGGTGGTTGTCATCAGTGCCAGTCCAGAAAGAGTGAGGGACACCAGGATTTTGGATGGCATTCTGTTTATCAGTTCCTCTGAGGTCAAGTTTTGATCAGAAGAGTTTAAGAAATCCATATTTTTGTTTTAAAAACTCAGTGCAGCAGATAAATGGGTATCTGTAATAAAGGAGGGGGAAAGAGTTCAAAGAAAGCCTTAAGAACTTTTCTCTTCCTTTCAGAATATTTTTTAAGAAACACTTGCATATGCTTTTCCAGAACATTCCATTAAAAGTGGAGTTCAGACTACAGATATTTTTACTTGGGTCCAGTGAGAACAGCAACAACAGCTTTCAAAATGTTTCTTAAAATGACTGACAGAAAATATTTTTATAAGTAAGCTAACCAATTATGAAGCAAAATCTCTATTATAGAATTTCTTTTAATATCTGCATTAATGCTGATTATGTTTTATTTTCCTTTCACATAGCAGAAAATGTTTGAAAGCATATGTCATTAAAAATATACGTAGGTATTATGTAATCCAATGTAAGACAGCATTATACTAAGGCAGTATTCAAAATCATACACAATATTGTACTTAATCCAAAGTTACACTGAAGACATTATTATTTGACTCCTGGAGACTAAAAGAACTCTAAATACATTTTAAATCATGGTACAGAGGTTATATAAAAGGAAATGAGTTTCAAAAAGCAATATATTTAGCATTCCATGATAAATTTTATGAGATGAGGTAAATATCAAAATGTTCAATAGTCTTTATGGATATTGTTCACAGAGATAAAGTGAGATAAATTGGAGTCAGCTAGCCATACAACATGTCCATAATAACAATGGCTCATATGAACAATAACCCACTTACCGAGAGTTTGTCAGTGAGTTGAGCTCGCAATAGCATTCTGAAATGGAAGTGATTTTTCCTCATAAGTCATTAATGTCATGTGTATTACCTTGTTTCTGACAGAAGACTCTCTACACATGGCTTAATGTGATTGTTTTGTCTCTGTTATTTTAATTAGAAGTTAAGTAAGAGCAATTGAAGCATAATGAATTATGAGCATTACATGTAAGATAGTCTTTCTCCAATTAGTCTTCTTTTCTTTTCTTTAACAATACTTTAGCAGCTACTTGGATATTAGGGAAAGATAAAGAAAAAATACAAATCCAAAATTTAGTCTTAGCTATAATTATTATTATATTGTCATATCCCTTAAGTTAGGTAAATAGTATTGATGAATATGCATTATATAATTATTATTACATTGTTTATATTGATTAATGATACCTTAAAGTGGTGAGGCTTCAACTGTAGAAAGTGATAACAATAATTTGAAATATTTAATTTTTAATATCAATTACTTCATAGAAATCAAAATAACATATATATGATATGGTTAAACATATTGTAAAATACCTTGCATTTTATTTGGGTTTGGGTTACCATAATAAATGTCATTTTGACTTTCAGGTATTCATTGAAACCAAGGGCTGTTAAGAAAATTGAATGGCAGAAGAAACTTGCATATCTGGTAAGAGAAAAATTAGTGCTTGTATAGTGTGTAGTTGAGGAGCTGTTGGTTAACTACCCACATTAAAAAATCAACACCATTTGTACAAAGCAACTAAGACAACTCTAGATAAATAATAGATACTAAATTCTTAAAAAATTTAACTTAGTCTTTCTCAAATTTAATAAAATTTTAGTGATTTGCATGTCTGTAGGGCTTCTGAAACATGGGTTGCTGGCTTCTGCCTCTGGCCTTGATGACTCAGAGAGGCTGCTGCGGGACCCTCAGGGCTTTGGCTGGAGCGGCAGTGGTTGCTTTACATCTGTTGGAGCAGCACATGTGAATTCCTGTCCACCATGAGCAGCTCCGACATTTCTGTCGCTCAATTTTTCTGCATTGCTCTCCGCCAAGTTTTTTTCTTGGAGTTTCTCACATGAATGATCATTTATTTGACTTTACTTTGGGTGCTTTTCTACTTTACTGCTATCTTCACGTGCCTCTTGAACTTCCTATTCCAGGTCTATTAACTCCCCTTTACTCATTTTTTAAATTCTTTTCAGCTTGCTGAGAGATGTATGTACGTATATATGTATGTATGTATGTATGTATGTACGTATGTATGTATGTACGTATGTATGTATTTAATACAGGATCTACAGGGTTTCACTACAAAGTCAATGGACTCTGTAGTAATCCTTCCTGTTTTTCAGCCTCCCAAAAGTTGGGATTACCGGAATGCACCACCATGCCCAGCCTTAGTAGCTATCTCAGCGCACCCCAGGGGCAGGGTCAGCACAGCAAGTGAGGGATCGGGCCCCAGGTCCCTGCATCTGCCTAGGCAGGCACTTTAGTCCTCTGAGCTTTCCTGCCAGCCCTTTATAAGAATTATGAAGTTTGATCATATTTTGCAAAGTTAATATTGGATCATAGGGCCTAGAACGGAGTGCGGTGCTCACAGACACTGGGAAAGCTGCCATTGCAGTCTTCCATCTGTATGTTCAATATTAGTGGGCTTAGTAGGCTTTCTGTATTTTCTAGGAAATATTCTTTGCGGGCATATGTGAAACACTCCATAGCCAATAAGACATGCTAGAAATATGGTAGATGAATTAATTTCTACCCCATTCCTTCATAAAATTTGATACATATATTAGCTATATTTTCAATTAAAAGTACAATAGCCTGTTCACTGGTTAATTTCTTTGCAACATTGCTCCTTAGTGTTATGGGAATTGATTTAAAAGTGTTCACATTTCACAAATTAAAAATAACTTTTCACTTTAATTTTCCTGATAGAGAGTTTCAGCATAGGAAATAATCACAAAATTATATCTGGAGGAGAATAGTGAATAAGGACATCTGTTTGGAAATGGCTATGTGGATTTTTGTAAGAAAAATCAATGGTATAAAATTTGGATTAGCTTAAAATTAGAAGCTGAATTATGTGATAATTCAGTTGATTTCACTGGGTGATATATTGTTGCATTTAAATGAATAAAATGGCTCTTAACATAAATGAAAGCATCAAGATTTTCACCATAGTTTGGAATTATGCAACAAAACCTATGCCACATAAATTACATTGCAGGTAAGCAGAAACCTTCCTAATAGTAAAGTTATAAATTTAATTAAACTGCGGATAGTTGTATTTGTAGAGAACAAAGAAAATGGGATATTGAATGAAAACAACTGCAACTGGTTTCCCGTTCCTTTTGTCTTATTTTCTTTGCTGCTGACAATTAGAAACATAATGAGCTATCTACCTTCATTAATCAAGGCTTGGCTTTTCATCAAATTGCTTTATGTTTCTTTATAATTTAAACTTCTCTGTGTGTTCTCATAGTGGGAGGGACCACTCTTCGATTACTGAACTTGCCAGTCCTCCTCCTAAAATTCAAATATCTTTACTGTGAAATAATGAAGATTATGCTGAACAGAGCCTATTGTTTCATCAGGCACATTAAAACTTTCTGAAAACTGAGGAAAACAAATATGCTAAGGTTTTGCCTCAATAGTCACCACTTTGTTGATTTAGTCACGTGATGCATGTATTCCTTAGTCGGTACATAATATTTTAAATCTAATATTTAGGGCAGCCTAGTTGGGACCTTTCTTGCCTTGCCTCTTGGGTGCTATCCCTATTACCCATTCCAATTCCTTGATAAGTTTTCCTGCTCTTAAAAAATAACTATTATATTTAATATATATTAAAGTGTGTATTTGATCTTGATAGTCCATTTTGTTTTTAGGTTAAACTGTTAGCTGTTAGCTCTGAGATGTATAAATTTAGTTTCTTGGGGATTAATGGAAAGTTTCATAGCCAAAAAAGTTTGTATAATGACATTGTAAAGTGGTAAAATAATGAAATGAACTTCTAGCAATATCTCAAAGAACTACAAGTTGGTTGTTTCAAATAGATCAATACTAGCACTCACTTTCCTGAATGTTTGCATCTATAGTCGCAACAAGTGAGTTACTGGTAGTAAGCCATTCAGTCCTTAAAGCTGTCCTTGAGGTGAGTATCTTTATCATGTTTCTCCTCTTCAGTAAGAAAACTGAGCCATAGCAATTTAATCAACTTCTCTATAAAGACAAAATAAGCAAATGGTAGAAAAAGCTATGCTTTCAACCACCACGTATGCTAAGGAATTTATTACTTAGTGGCTCCGCTTTATGTTATGATGACTGTGCAGTACAGAACTTCTAGAAAATATTTTGTGATAAATTAAGATGTATGATCAAATGGAAGCAACATCCAGCAGCATGATGGTAATGGCCAATAAAAAAATATTTTTAGCTTTTACTAAATTGTGTTACTGCTTTTCTAACTCTGAGGCTTCCTTGCCTGTTCTATTGCTCTCATTCATTCCTCTAAGAGCTATTTATCGAGGCTTTTTATGTGCTGATTAATCTGATGGCTGTAGATGATAACCCCAGAACAAAACAAAGCAAGACAGCACATTATGCTTGCCTTTTAGAAGCTAGCCCCAACAATGAAGCAGCTAAGCACACAAAGCCATAAAGAAACTGTGAAGCATACATGCAACATCCTCTAAATACCAGTGAAGGAGAATGAATCATAATGTGCCAGAACAGTGAGAGCCTTTGCAGGAAGGGGGATAAGTATGAGCAAAGACAGATGCTTAAAAGTGAAAGCAATGTTCAAACCCATGAAGTAGCTGATGCGCTGCTTGCTTACACCCTACAAGGCACAGAGGCAAGAGATGGCAGTTAACCGAGGAAGACCACGAAGAGCCTGGCATTCAAAGACACTGGAGTTTATGATGTAGGCAATCAGAAGTCTCATAAATGCTTCAGAAGGGAAGTAAAGCATAGCACCTGTCTCAGGCAGAGTAAAAGGTGCAGGCAGAGTAGCACTTGAAGACCTGCTGCGGCTTTTCTAGCACGATGGTATGAGCTGAAAGATTACAGAGCGTACTTATTGATGGAAGTGAAATTTGAATGTTAGAAAGTAACTGAAATGAGATCGACCTAGTGTTTTTCTCGCATCATAGATTGTACACAAAGCAAAAAGATAAGTAGGTTACTTAGGAACCAAATCAAGAATCAGGATGCAGCTAGGTTAAAAAGCAAAGCCAGGGAAGATGTTGGTGCAATGCTCATAGTTTCAGAAGGAGCAGACCAAGTATTAGGCGATGAAATAGGCCAGGGCTGCGTAGTCTGAGGTCCTGAAGAGGTTCAGAAAGACACAAAATGTGGGCTCATGTAATATGGAATGATAAAGTGATAAATGAAAGGATAGACTGAAATCATGTAATATGGAATGATAAATGAAAGGACAGATGGCAGTCATGCTCAGAGTTTGGGAAGACAAGATATAGTCACCCCCTTCCTGAGCTCCCAAAACTCATTCACTCATGGCGTCAGACTTGAAGTCTATGATCTCATATTGTATATCATCAGCTCAAGAAAAAAGAATGAGGCTTTAAGACCACAGTTCCTCTTGTCCTATGTTGCTTGTGTGTTCTATGCTGAGGGAGAGAAATTCATTCATGTTAAGGCCCACTTTCCTTAACTTGTTCCTATAAATAACTGCTCTGTACTAAAATACCCCTTCAGCCCCAGACTCTCTGCTTAGAGCCCTAGATGATCTATGAGAAAGAGTTTAGCATTATACCCAGAGCCTTCTCCACCTACCGCCTTCTTATTTTCATTCTGAAACACCTCTTTTATTTTAGTTCAAGTTAATATAATTCTCTTAGACATTGTGTTCTTTTATGCGTCTCATTGCCCAAATTACATCCTCCAAAGCACATGCATAAGTTTTCCAGGCACACTGTTTTGTTCTTTGAGGAGGACGTTAGAGCTGTAGGATAACACATGTAGGATTTTAAAAGTCTTGTGCCTAGCTTGAGGGATATACTAGGGACCTCTTAAATTTATTTATGCATTTGTTTATTTGTTTGGTAGAGGGTCTTACTATGCAACTCAGACCCGTAGCGATTCTCCTGTCTCATCCTACGCTACCCAACACTGGAATTACAGGTGTGTGCCACCATGCCTGGTTTCAGTGTCTAGCACAGCCTGCCTGGGCTTCTGGGGCTGGCACACCATGTGGTTGGTACCAGGGATCAAACTCTGGTTCTTCCACTTGCCAGGCAGACGCTTAGACTATTGAGCTAAGTCTTAATGAAAGGTTTTATAGCTATCCTTTAAATATTCTATTTACCCTGATGCCATTTTTACATTGATAAATTTTAGCTCTCTGGACAAAACGGCGATATGAAAAAGTATCCTTTTCTGTCCAAGAAGTCCTATATCTTATATGTTTTGTCTGAAGTTTGGACACAGTTCTTTTTTTTTTTTTTCAATTTACATAGCTAGAAAAGTTTGTCACTGTCATTGAGTCTTTTTAGCAATTCTTTTGGATTAGATTTACAAATTCCTTAGACATATTTTATATTTTTGGTTATTGCAGATCATGTGCTTTCCTCCCTTTGAGTAGTTCTTCATGAAGCAAGTCGTTTGCTCCAGGGTGACAAGGGGTACAATGATGTCACGTGGAAGTAGATGTTAGCCAAACCTGGACACACAACATGAGCATTCTGTAGCTTTAGTGGAAACTACTCCAAAGTTGATATTTAGTTCTATATAGATGTGAAGATGATTTTAAAATACCATTTTTAAGTCACTGTTGAATACCTCTCATCTTATTCTTCTAAATTCGTACCATTTTAAATGTCTTATCAGTTAGTGGTCCTTCTTTAAAATAAAATTTTAAAATAGAGTAAAAAACACTTAAAAATAAAAAAATTAATGTTTATTGAAAGTAAGCATTAATGCTTAATTATTTGCCCATTTTGTATACTTATATCTATTAATCTGAGCAACAGATTTGATGAAAATATGTAATATAACAACCATTATTACATTTTTATTCTTATTTTGAACCTGTACCATTTGTACTATCACTTGTTACTCTGTTTTTATCTTTGGTTCTGCCATGTGTCTTTATTCTTTTTTGGGGAGGTGAAGGATCTAAAGGGTGTTCAGGGTCTCACTAGATTGATCTCATAGAGATCTGCCTATTTACAGCCTCCCAAGAACTCAGATTACATGTGTGAGCCACCACACCCAGTCTCAATTGCTGTCTTGAGAATGTAGAATGGGGGTAGCAGGGTGGAGGGGTAGGGACTGAACTCCAGCCCCTGTGCCTGCTTGCAGGCACTTTAATCTGCTGAACTATTTGGCCAGCCTTGCTTTATTTTTTAACTAAATTTTAAAAAGTGAAAAAAGTTTTCTAATTTAGTTAGTTATTAAAATATGGCTAGCTAGTAAATTTAGTAAGCTGTTACAATATACTAATCTAGGGAATAAAATTTTGGGTTGGACAGTCTATCCCAGCATGAGGAATGACAATTGTTAATTCTCCTAAAACATGAATGAAAGCATTCTGGTAAATGATGTGGAAAAAGTACCACATATTTAGGTTGTGTTCACATAAAAAGAAAGCTGCAGTTGTGGTGTTAAAAAGACAATTACTTTTCATGATGATATTTAACAGCTTGAAGGTTTGTTATGTATAATAGTTGTTAGCGAAGCGAGCAAGGTTTAAACAATTACAATTACAATAATCATTTCCACCCCCTTTGCTTTTCACTATCAATTGAAAGGCATTAAGCTATCATTTTTGCTTTATGCAAATATAACTAGTAAAGTGGAGGTATACTATTTGATCATTATGCACGTTCTTTTACTGCATTACATATTTTTTTGTGACTATGTTGAGTTAAAAGCATTCTTTGTCTTCAGTCACCCTTAACACACCTTTTCATGTCTGAGACCTTTTATTTAAGCTTTATACTTAAGGATTTCTTTAACTCAAGTTGTTTTAGAAAATGTCAATAACTTAACTTGGAAATAAAATAAGTGTGTTAACATTTGTTAAGCGCTTACGGCTTGGTTAGTCTTGTATACAAAGCAGAAGGCTAGGGAAACAGCTTGAGGTCTCATTGTTGAAACTGGGCAGTGGGTTTGCATCTCTTGTTAATGGTATAGAATGCACAACCCTGCACAGAGGCAGATGTTATACGACCACCATTTGGAGCCCTGCTCAAGCGCAATCTGGTCTTCCAGTCTGCTAATTAACCAAGGCTGGTAAGTAAAGTATGGGAAAATCGAACTTCTGAACTTGAGTACATTAGGTAGGAATTGACTGAGACATGCTGAATCTAAATGCACAGTGAAGGACCTGATTTTAAATAAGCATACTTTCCTAGTTTTGTTTAGTTGGGTTACTTAATGTTTCAGAACATACTATCTTATTTGTTTCTGTTTTTTACATAGTACTCCATTCTAGAGGGCCAACATACAAACTGTAGGACAAGGCATGAGGCATGATTACCATCTTTGTCTTGAGAGTGAGTGCCAAAATAATTATGACAAATTCGTTTGTATTTGAGTTACAAACAAAGAGAATCTTCTTCGTCATGTACTTCATTTTATTTTTTAAAGAAAATGAAAAGTAATGAAAAAAATAGAACAATTCAGAATTTCACCAAACAAAATAATAGAAATGCAGCAATGGTATTAGGTTGCATGTTGTCTTTAAACTCATTGTTCAGATTATCAGATATAATCATGCAAAACTGATAAAAACCATTATAAAAATTAAAAAGGAGAGAGATAAAAAATTTAAGCATTAATTCCTTTCAGTAGACCAGCAGAAATAAGCAGTACAATTATCCAAGCTATCCTGTGTATAACCTTCCTTCCTTCCTTCATTCCTTTTCTTCTGTCTTTTTCCACATCCCAGAGTTTTTTCCCTTTGAACAGATTCTTTCACATTCATGATATCTATTGTGCCTTTCAGATTTCATTTGCTCTTTCAGGGTTTTACATTAGCAAGAAAATAGGATGTGTGCAGATGTGTGTCTGATCTATTACACTGATGAATATGGTCTCTAGTTGCATCATTTACCTATAAAACCCTCAACTTTATTTTTTTAATAGTGGATCAATGCTCCATTGTGTAAAAATATCACATCTTTTTTTATCCATTCCTCAGCTGTTGGGCATCTGGGTTGTTTCCAAGATTTAACTATGACAAGTTGTGCTGTTATAAACATAGGTGCACATATGTTCCTGTGGTATGTTTTCAGCTCTTTTAGAAAATGCCTTGGAGGGAAATACCTGACTTGAACAGGAACTCCAATTCGACCTTTTTGAAGAATCTCCATTGTGATTTCCACAGTGGTTATACCAGTCTACACTCCTATAAACAGTGTAAAAGTGTTCCTTTTTTCTGATAAAACCTCCAGCCTGGAAGTCATTCTTTCTGGGCTAAGACACAATTTCAGTATTGTTTTAATTTGCATTTCTTAAAGGACCATGATGTTGAACATTTTAAAATATATTTGTTTTCCATTTGTATTTCTTCATCTCAAAGTGGCACAAATGTTCACATACTTTGAATTTATATTTTTTCTATCTAAAAATAGCAAATTTATTGCCAAACTTCTTTTTTCTTCTAAAATTTAAAGATTAGCATGTTTTCTACTGCAGGGTCAAAGTTTTTAATTTTAAAAACTCACCTTTATCTCTGTTATCTTAAAATGTCTCTGAATTGGTTCTTACTATAGTAAAGGCATTTCTTACCTCTAGATTAAAAGTATTGTATTTATTATTTACTTATTGAAGCTGAAACTAATGAAAGTGGTTTATAGAAAGTTGTTGAATGCTACAAAAAGGAGCTAATTAAGTTATTATGATGGTGTATATACTACAGCACCTAGTTGCAATTTAGCAGGGGACAAATCTGAAGTGCCAGCTGAAATGAATTATAGAGTACCAAAGAATGTTAATGTTGAGCCTATGGATTTATTTCCTAAGTTCTGACAACCAATTAACCAATCAATGCTCATTAAACATTGTAATAGGTCCTAGATCTGAGTGTGATGAAAAGGTGTATACACTCGGCATAAAAAGAAAAACAAGATGATGTTTTTCAACAGATCGTTTTGCCCTCATATGAGGGACCCTTGATGATGTGATATGCCACAGAATACCTGCCACACTTCTGGTCCTTAGAGAAGAAATTCAAAATGTATATGCAGCAATCTCTATGACCAGGGTTATCCATGCAGTAGTTCACCAAACTAAGAAATTTTGGAAGCTAATGACCACCACTTTGGGCAGCTCTTTTAGCTGTAGAAGCCAAAGGTAACTTGCATTAATTTCATTATGTGTCAATAAATTTAGTATTAAAATATTTATACAAGTCTTTCTTTTCCCAAAGTGTGGATACATTTTTGGGGGAGGACTCTACATATGCAAAGAAATGCATCTTCTTCCATCTAGGAATATATTTCTTACAAGCAGTTGGGGAAAGGAGACTTATTCAGAAATCATGTATTTATTTCCAGATGGTTGTTGGCACTCTGGATATAAAAATGAATAAGGTATAAAAGATTTTCTCAAAATGTTTACTGCTATATATACACATCATTGCAATATGGTGAGATAAATGCATTCTGATATTCATTTTAAGAGTCCAGCCATTCAAATATTCTCTTTTTAAGGGCTGGCCACATAGCTCAGCAGATTGAAACACCTGCAAACAGGCACAAGGGACCAGGGGATCAATCCCTGGGCCTGCAGTTCCTGCCCTGCCCCTGGGCCACACTGAGACAGAAACTGAGACTGGGCATGGTGGTGTACAGTAATTCCAGCTCTGGGGAGGCTGCAAATAGGCAGATCACTTGGAGTCCGATCTAGTAGTGAGACCCTGAGCACCCTGTAGACCCTTCTCTAAAATACAAATGCTTTGTTTCTATGTTAAAGCGATTCGAACAGCTACATTTATTGTTAAAAATAGTGAGCTGTTTCTGTACAGTAAGTAAATATTATAAATTTGATAGCATACATTCAAAAATGGTCATTAATTAAAGTCACTCAAGGCAACTATGGAAAATGATCCTTGTACTTTACTGTGCATTGATAGCAGATATATAAAATATGTTCAAATTCTTGATAGAACTTTGAACGCTACATAGATTTTTAGTTCTGCAGAAGCTGAAGAAAGCATCAGCATACTGCCCAACATTGTTACTATTCATACACCTTCTGTATTTGAGACTGCTAGTCCCACAAAATTTTGTCCGCTGGTGCCAGTACGTGGGTGTGGGTGTGGTTTCTGCGTGGAAGCTGGCTTCCTCGGTTGGTTCTTGTGCAGAGATGGTGTTGGGGGCTGAGCAATTCCTGTCACCACTCTACAGTGATGCAGCCCAGCGCAGTGCTGCTGCTGGCGTTGTTCTCACTGCGATCACCGTTGTGTCTGGGTCGCAGGTGAATCTGATGGGTATGCTCACACTGACTATGGCTTCCTGACCCACATCACATCTTTCTCGTTCTACTGTGGCTCATTTCTGAATTATATTAGATGAAAGGATATAGATGGAGAAAATGATTATTCACTCAGAATCCAAGCATGTCAGCGTTGGGGAGAGGATGGATTGGCAAGAAGTGGAGGTTTTCATGTGCCATGAGCTCTGCTCTCTTTCTTTGGATGTGACATGGGGTGTGGGAGAAGAGACAGAGTTCATGAAGGATAAGATGAACACACTACCCAATTGCTGTAGAAAAAGAGATAAAAAAATAAAAGAATTCTATGCATTGTTTAAAGCTGTATAAATACGCATCATGTGATGATATTCTGCTCTACTACAGTATCTTTAACAACAACCAGATACCTAAATCCACCCAAAATGTCTATTTCTTAAATAATTGTTCCCAATTATTCTTGATTATTAAAATATTGATAATTCTATTCAAGACATGTTTAAAAACCATAAGCATAAATAATCTAAGCATTAGCTAAACAAATGTCATTTAGCCCATTTGAATTCCAATTTTATTTGCTACTGGATAGCTTCAGGTTGATATTTGCACTCTATTGTGTTGGGAGTTTGCAAAGTCAATGAACCATTTACATGATTTTGGTAACATCCTCATCTGTATGTTCACTAAGCAGAATAATTAAGTCTGAGTTAGTCTACTTGAGAAATCTTCTAAGATCTGCCAAAGCAGGTTTCTGTCTTACACATTGTGAAATTATGTAGAACAATCTAATTAATCAGGAAGTATTTATTTTAATGCTTAAATCATTAATGAAGTTTTTGACACTTGGATTGGGTCCTCAGCTTCAAATTTAACCCATTTATAATTTTCTGCTAAAGGTCAAGTTTCATAAAAATAATATAATTTTTATTTTTTGTGAAACTCAAGACTTTACACTTGCCAGGCAGGCACTTGTACCCTTGAGCTATCTCCCCAGATTATGAAGAATAACTCATAGACAAATGGACGTTATTTCCTGCCTTAGTTTCTCCTTGCTGGAATAAAATTCTCAACACCCAAAGCTATAGGGGGAGAGGTCTATCTCAGATTTCCATCTGTCGTCAACTGGCTCTAGGGCAGAGTGGCATGGCAAAGGGGTATCACAGAAAATCAAAGAAATGGTCCAGGCAGGACAGACAGCAGGGCAGCCGCCAGCGAGCCCTCTGCCCAGCTGCTTCCTGTCTCTACACTTCATTGCCACTACATGCCTGCTGATGAGCGCAATCCACACTGAGGGTGGGGCTTCTCTGATCCACATCCAGAACTACACTAAGGCCATTCAGCTGCCGCACACCTTTAACCTCAGTACTGCACACACCTGATCCCGTGTCACACTGCGATGATTCAGCTACTCCCACCAAAGCCTCATCTTATGAGCACATCAGGCTTTGGAGGGGCATCTACACTCACCTTACTCTTGTCATGCTAAATTTTATACTGTTAAAAAAGCCACTGGAAATTAGTGTTGTGATAAGATTATCCTTAGCATCTGTATTAATTCTGTGCCTCTCTAGTATCCTTAAAATGCCTTGAAAAAGTTTATCACTAATTGGGTATGTTGTCAGTCATTCTAAGAGACAGCATTATGCAGCATCCTTAGAACATATCTTTAATTCACTTTTCTTTAAAGAAGCCAGCATGTTATGAGAATGCTTTGTTTGTCAATGGAAGCTCAAAAATGAAACAACATTATATACTCCCTCAAATCTTGATTTGATTTTACATACTCCTGTTCAATGTTCTAATTTCCATTATGATTTTTTAAAATTTGATAGCACTTACCTCATTTGGAAAAAAATTACTTTTGTAATATATATGAAAGCTAAGTGAAAAAATAATTGGAAATGACTATTACATAGGCTTCTACTGTTTCCATTTCTTTGAGCTTACATACCAGCTAGTATGAGGTCCTGATCCCTAAGTTCTATAGCCTTTCTATTCTCCAGCAGCTAACTGTCCCAGAATCTCCCTGCCTTGTTGGTAAATTCTGAGGAGAAAGTTTGGGTTGGGTGTAGAGTAAGCAACTGGTAGATCCTAGCAGAAGAGTGGGGTCCATAGCTATGGCACAAAGAAGAGGACAGTGACGACTTTTTAGAGAAGAGGCAATTGCCCCAAACTGTGAAATAAATCTAAAGGTCAAATATATAATATTCAATAATTGTAATATTCATCACTCTAATTTGATGATTTCAATGGTGTAACTATGGCCAGGGCAAATAAATGACATGAGAACTACTAGGTCTGTCTACTATTACTATCCTGCCTATATAACCAGTTGAAAATGAGAGCAACTATATTAAGAATAAAGCTACATTATAACTGTAGTGTAATCTTGATGAATAATATTACATTATGCTTTATGTCTGCCCTCTTTCTCTCATTCTTTCACTTTTCAGAAAAGGTGCAGTAAATATTTAGGTAGGAAGTAGAGAACTTTAGTAACTGTGGCCCGTAAAATTATCATCCTGAGATGAGATGTATCCATTTACCCAATGTTATGGTTTATGTCTAGTTGTCCCCGCAAACCTCATGCAATCATGGGGCGGGGACTTCTAGAGTTTGCGACTTGACTCATGATCCACTGGGATTATGTGTTTTAGTACTGATGGGAGTATGGGTGTAGCCTAAGGTGGAGGCTGAGGCGGAGGTCTCAATGTAATATAAAGAGAGGCAGAGAGACAGACTTTTGCTGTTGCTCTTTGCTGTCCTGGTTGGTCAGTTGACTCTGTCACCATTTTGTTGTTGTTCCACTGCCATGAACTGCTGACCTTTGCATTGTGCCTCTCTCCCTTGGATCTAGCCAAGTATGGACTGAAACCTGCAGTAACTCTGAATTAAATAAAACTTTCCGTTCTTTTATTTTTTTTTATTTTTTTGTCTTTTTGAGACAGGGTCTCACTATGCAGTTCAGGCTGGCCTTGAGCTCACTTTTGTAGCCCAGGCTGGTCTTGAACTCTCACTGATCCTCCTGCCTCAGCCTCCCAAGTGCTGGGATTACAGGCATGCGCCACAACACCCAGCATAACCTTTCCGTTCTTCATTTTGGGTGTTGGGTATTTGTTCCAGCAAATGAATAAGAAGCAGCTAAGACACTCAAAAAGTTTCACTGTCTTTCTTCATGGCACAGTAGTATTCCATCATATGTAAATATCACATTTTCTTTATACATTCATTTGTTAATAAGCATATGAGCTATTTCCAAGATTATAGCCATTATATATCATGCTCTATAAACATGGATATACCTAGATCACCGTGTGAAATAAGTTAAGCACACAAGTTGAAATAACATATTATTTCTGTTGTATGAGAAACATAAAGGGTAAATAAAGAGAAAGACAGAGGAAAGATATAGCGAAGTAGGAAGAACCTATGGGAAGAAACAGGGGGAGGTGGGGAGAGAAGGCTGGGAAAGGGATTTTTAAAAGAAGAAATGAAGAAAGCAAACAAAACTTTTGTAAGTGTGGAGGGGAATAGAAAAAAAAAAAAAAGAAGAAGAATGAAGATACCTTATGCACAGGTACAAATTCCCTGTGATGTATGAGATCTTTATGTATGGCAAACATGTACCAACCACATTTTTTAAGAAGCGTGTTCCTCTGTGCAATCAATATTTGGGGAAAGCAAACTCAAGTGGCTGTGTGGGAGTTGGGGTGGGGATACATTGGCTTGAGTTCCTGGAGCTTCCTGTTCAGAAGGAAAGGAAAGCAAAACATGAAAAACTAACCCAGCTAGAGAAAGTTCCAGGAGCTAAATGAGAAAAATGCATTTTAGTTTTCTGTACTAAATTTTGATATCTCTGAGATTCCGTGGCATACAAAGCTTGATGCTCACTGGGGCCACAAAAGCCCAAGTCTACAACTGCTTCCACGTGGTTTGCAATTCATTTGTGGGAAAGCAAAGTGTGAGTTACTAATAAGTTTAGAGCAACTTTGCCATGTGTAGAGCTATTTAAGAGCCCTGGCCCTGAGGCATGCACAGAGGTGATGTCTCTCAGTCCTTTGAACTCCATGTGGCTTGCAAGATCATAAATCCAGGAGTTCAGGGCTCTGAAGGTCAACGTCCAGGATTGTCTACACAGAATTGTTGTTATAAGGACACTTGAGGTGGATGGGAGTGTCCGAGATGCAGAATCTGGAGATCGCAGCCTAGGTGTACAGGACAGAGCAGACGGCTCTTGGCTTTGTTCTTTTTGGGCTCCACTTTTGGTCTGGTGCCAAAAGAAAGGATGAGAAGACCCAATGAATGTAGCTTTGGAGGTCTCACTGAGATCTGTCTCTCTCCAAGTGAACCCAGAGCTCCAGAAGCATCTTAGTTTTATTTAGAACTATAATCTCTGTTGACCATCACTATTTGTTTAATGCTAGGTTCACACAATTCTTAAATAAAAGGATTACAAGGAGGGGAGGAGATCATCACCAACATCTCAAGTAAGGGCAGAGACATCAATCAGGATAAGCTGTTACCCACCTTCTTAAATCCCAGTTTTTTTGAATCCCTAAGTAACAGATTATAACCCACCCTAAGCTCTGTTTATTGTTGTTTGATTCTGTAAGATGCTAGTTTCTTATCTCTACAGCTGAAATGCAGTGCAGGTAACTCTTTAGGCAATTTGGCAACTCAGGATGCTAGATCACCTTCTTCTTGCTGCGAGGCTGATGTAAAAGACTTCTCTTGAGATACTTCAGACAAGAGCTGTTTCTTCCCCATGCAATCCTTTTCACTTTTTGCCTTTTAAAAATAGAATAACTATTTCTGACTATAGACCAAAGGCTGTCCTTACTGGGGAATCCCTACATGTTACTTCTCTATACATGTGCTAAATGCTAAAGTAGATAAGGAAAATGGTCTCGGGCTACAGTTCACCATTATGTTGAATACCTCACTATTAGAACCAAATCAGAAAAACAAGAATGCTTCAGTGAATAAGGCCAATCATCTACATTTGGGGGATTAGAAAATTAAATGAGTCGCTAAGTTATTACCCAAGATTTTTCTACTTATTGAAACTTGGTAAAATGTTATTGTTAAACTATAAAATTTGGCTTTTGAATCTTGAGCAAATGATCAGAGAGGATTAAATTGCATACAGTAATTTGATCCAACAAAAATCTAATAAAGGAAACACAGTTTTTTTTTTTTTTTTTGGTACTGGGGATTGAACTCAGGACCCTGTACTCCTGCACTTGCCAGGCAGGCACTTATTCCACTGAGCTGTCTCCGTGGCCCTTCAAAAGTATTTCTGACCACTATATATCTGGCTAATGTAAATACAAAAGAAAAAAAATCTATTATGCTTATAATGAATGAATTCCACAGTGACATATGTTTGGTTTTATTTTTATCTTTAGAAACAAGCTTCTGACAGCGTAATTCTTATATCTTGATTTAACTGTAATAAAGTTTAGCTTTTCTTGGCATGAATTTCTCTCGTGGCATATCTTTAATTTGATGGCAAAGAAATTTTACATTTATTCAAATGAAAGCTTTGTATAGGTTTGTGACTTAGAAATTAATGGTAGCTAACAACTTTTGTGGCTGCTTTATACAGCATCGATCTCCATTAGTCCAAGAAGTTAATGTGAATTTAATTACAATGTTCTTACCATTTTTCCCTTTTCCCCCCTTGGACTATTACTGTCCCAGTAGCAGTTGCCTGATCAACTATTCTGAATTTAAAGGCAGATCCTAATTTTTATTATTTGTTAGAAAAAATTTCAAGTGAACTCTTGTTTCTCTTTTTCATTATAGCATGAAAATTTTGAAAGGGGAAAAGTTACATATATTCATTATTTGTATTAAATGAGTGTTATTTTTAATCATAGAATGATTCCCAGATTTAGCAATTTAAGAAATAATGTCCAGTTAAAGTTGAATTTTGGAATTTTTAAAGTTACCCATATTTTATTTCCCATACAAAATGACTTATTTGATATCTGAAATTTAAGCTTAACTTGATTATTTCCTTTTTAACAACCCTGACACAATTTGCTATATTTACTAAGTTGATAGATTTTGCATAACTTTTCCCTTCCTTGTTTAAGGCTTATCTCCTCTCTTTTACACTATTTCTTTTATGTCATATTTTTCAGATTTTAAAAAATAGGCAAGCTATGAATTCAGGTGTATGTTTTTTTGCCACACCAGTGGCTGTCTTTTTGGTTAAGACAGTAGAGACTACATTTCCATGGAATACATTGAAATTATGGAGTATTTGAATGTACCAGTAGGCATGGTCCTGAGCACATCTCCTGTTGAAAGTTCCTCCTCACTACTTCAGAGTTCTCCCAACAGACTTTGGGCTCTGTCACATGATTGGATTGGTTGGGCATGGGGCTCTCATCCAGTGATAAAGAGAAGTTAAAATTGATTTTCCGCAGTCCAGTACTGACTGATGATTTCACTCACTAGTATTTTTCTGTTCTTTAGACTTGGGCTGTTAAATCTGTTTTGGGAGCCTATGAAAGAGGGGTGGTCAAATATACTTGGAAGCTTCTGAGCTGAAGAGGTATCTTAACTTCACAGTTTTTCAGAGGCTTCGACATGTTGCCTTTCCATGAGTCTCTTTGCGATCTTAGTATGGTGTGAGAGTTCATTCAATTAGAGAACCATTTTGTGTCAGGCCAAGTATACCAGTGAGACACAGAGTTCTAGGACACAGTTTGAGAGTTTCTAAAAAAGGTTCAGGCTCCTTTTCATTGCACTTCTAGAGGATAGGTTCCAGGACTACGTTCGCAGGGCAATTGTTAGAAAGCAGTCTTCTCTGTATCAGAAGAGTGTTCAGCAATACAGACAGGTTAATTTAAACTTAAGAAACTCAGATCTCAGTAACAGGGACTAGAAGGGGTAAAGCTGGAACCAACCTTGGGTGTGCAGCCAGCAGGGCTAGACAGAGGATGCAAGATACTTTATATAACTTATGTGCTTTTCCTAATGCTATATTTTCATAACAAAAATCAAGGCAACTTAGTGATTCACTAACATAGTATAAACCTAGGTGTTCTCCTAGGCCTTATGTGCTCATAGGCTAGACCTTGGGAAGGTGGATTGCTGCTATAAGATGGGACAGGGTTAGAAAATCTTTTTTCTCCCTGTGGCTGTGACCTGGAAGGTATGACGCCAGCTGGGAGCCTCTCTTGTTGCCTTCCATCTCGCCTGCCCTGAGCAGCATTCCTCAGTCCTTCCCTGCCATGCACCTCTGGCATTCTCCCTTGGAGCAAGCTGACTGGGGACTGAACAGTGGACCAAACAAACAAACAAACAAACAAACAAACAAAAAACAACCAAAAGCTGCCTCCTTTCGGTTGAAGTGTTGGGTACTACATCTCCAGGATGACGGTGCTTTAGCTCAAGCACTGATGCCTATCCAGGTCCATCAGTACAGAGTGGGGACCCAATACAGGTTGTACAGAGTTCAAACCCTTTCCTCACCCACAGGAATCTATTTAAAGTCAGTTTCCTCTGTCATTCTTCAGCAATGATATTTTTTTTCTTTATTAGCCACTCGGTTAACTACCATCTTCTGATACTTAGAGTAATCATTTGTTTTTGTGACTTATCTAAGATGTTGTTCCAATTGCCCATAAACAGCCATCTAAATGCGTAAAGTGAGCCACATGGATCTCACAATTTGCCACAGATTGCTTTGCATGTAACATAAGGACCCACAGGATTTAATGTTTGCCCGTGTTGGTCCCAATGCTTGGTATCCTGCTGTGTGTATGTTTTGGAATAGTAATGTTTATCTTGTGCCTTTGAATGTTGGAAGGGTTTAACTTTCTTTTGTACAGGGGCTCACAGCTAAGAGCTTGCCTTAGATCTTGGAGGAGAATTGGGACTTGGACTTTTCAGCAGTGTTGAAATCGTTGGTGGCAACTCTTTGCATTGGACTAGAATGGCTTTTGCATAAAGGATAAGCATGAATCTTTGGGGCCCAGGGGTGAAATGTTATAGTTTATGTGTACTTGTTCCCCCAAGGTCTCATGTAGTCAAGGAGAAGTTGCTGGAGTTTGTGATTCATTATTGTGGGTGTGGGCAGGTGATTTGCGTTACAATGTAAGGAGGGCAGAGGATCTGGCTGCCTGAGCTGCCGCTACTCCTCCCTCGCTCTATTGCTCTTTGCCACTGCCATCAACGTTTACCCTCTGTCATGTGCTGCTCTGCCTTGGAGCCAGCTAAGTATGGACTGAAACCTACATTAACAGTGAGCTAAATAAAACTTTCCTTCCCTCATTTTGAGTGTTGGGTATTTTTCCCAGCAATGAGAGAAGAGTAACTAAGACAAAGGCTTTATAAACCCTTCCCACACTCTTCAAAGCCTTTCTTCACCTTTACAAACTCTTCTAGTGTTCCTTAACTATTTCCCAAAATCATAAATCTATGTAATTTTAGCAACATATGTATACTGGCTGGTACTCCAAAATCCTACAATACAGTGAAAAGTCTGCAATATATAATTTAGGTTAATATATTTTGAAACCCTGTGAAACAGTGAGTCATGAAAGTCAGACCACAAGTTAGTGAGGGACTACTGTATTGCAGTTTGTTTACTCATCTATCCATTGATAATTTCTGTATCATGGCTGCTACAAATAACACAGTGGTGAGGATGAGAATACTGATATGTCTTCCAGGTACTATTTCTTTCTTTTGGATTTATACTCAGAAGAGCAATTACTGGGTCATGCAGTCATTTTTTAATTTCTCTAGGAAATAAAAAAACATTTTCATAATATTTCATACTTTTCATAATGACTGCACTGATCGAAATTCCTACAACTAGTGAGAATTCCATTTTCTCATATTTTAACCAATAGACATGTTAATATTCATATAGATAATATTATCTTTTAAATAACATATTCTAATTGGTAAGAGGTGATAAAGTGGTTTTGGTTTAAATTTCTCTGGTGATAATAATGAGTACCTTCACAGAGCCTTGCTAGCCATTTGCATGACGTGTATAGTTTTGGTTTGGCTTTTGAGACAGGGTCTCACTGTGTAGTTCAGGCAAGTCTTGGACTCACTATGCAGCCTAGGCTGGCCTTGAATGCATGGCTGTCCTCCTGCCTCAGCATCGTGATTTATGGGGTTACAAGTGTGTGCCACCATGCCAGCATACATAGCCTCTTGAAGGACATGTTTGTTTAGATTCGTGGCATATTTTGAGTCAGGCATATTATCTTACTGTTGAGTTTATGAGCTCTTCATAAACTTTGGATCTTAATCCTTATGGACTTTGTGATTTGCAAATATTATTCAATCCATATGTTGCTTTTTCTTTTGCTGTGAAGAAGCTTTTTACATTGATACTGTTTGATTTATTGCTTTAAAGCCAGAGCTTCTGAAGAAATATTTTAGAAATCATTGCCAAGACAGATAAATAGCCCTACTTGTAAATTTTAATCATGAGGCTAGTCAAGTTGATTAAACATACAAGGCATGTCCTGTCTTGGGTTCCATAATGTAACACCATGAAAATAAATGTCTCACAGTCACTAAGAATGAAGGTGAATCAGCAGATGCACGTGCATTGTATGTCACTGAGGCCGGACTAGGCCCCTTCCCAGTGCTCAGGAGGCCTTCGGAGCTGTGGCTGGGACTGTCCATTAGCATTTACCCACATGGGTAAAGCTGTTGCATTCACGTTCCTGGGGTGAAGTGCATGGACCCCTGGATGGAGCGTTCTCAGCTGGGCAGCACTGGAACAACACTGCCTTGAGAGACAAGTGCACCACCTTGCTGCTCCCTAGCAATGACATTGTCCCACAAAGAGGAGGCAGCTAATGTTTCCCATGAATGTCTCTTTTCCATTTTGTTTTAAAGTATATTTACAGTTTAGCAATATAGGTGACCTTTTAAAGCATCTTTCTTGTAAATACATCTTTTGGAGGGGCTTCAATTCATTGCTACCATAAATCAATTATTGATTATACCAGCTGTCACTCAGTGTTTCTCTTTTCATCTTTCCTTCTTGGTGTCAGCATTATTGAGCCATAGCAAACCTTATCAAGTTGGATGCCAAGAATTCAAAAATATAAACTTAATTTTAAGTAGTATTTCTTTTAAAAAATGATGAATACTCATTAACAGTTTTGAAAACCTACAAATACAATATCTATGCACTTTTTCTGGCAAATAGACAATTTGAGGTTGGGGAGATAGCTTGGTGTTCTAAGCACCTGTCTGGCAAGCACAAGGAAGCAGGTTTGATACCTTATACTACATATCATGCAGGTCTGGGTGCAGAAACTGGGTGTGGTGGTGAATGCCTGTAAACCCAGTGCTGGGGAGGCTGAGACAGGAAGATCACTGTAAGTCTGAGCTGCATAGTGAGACTCCGTACCAAATAAATAAAAAAGTCAAAAGTACAAAAACATTTGAAAATTGTAATTTGTTTAAAAATATGAGCAAAATTAGAAATTACTTAGATGTATTCAGTCTCATTCCACCCATAAGATGAATCCCTTATTAATTTGGAAAAATCTAAAGATCTACTTTATATTTGAGAAATAATGCCCAATTGTCAAACACATTCTTTTGAAAGGAGAAGGTAAGAAATTATATGATGAAAGAATGAGTACTGATACTCTGTGCAGATGGTCTAATGTAGTTATTTTTGAGTCCGTGCTGTGAATACAAATGTTAATTAAATAACCCAACTAGTGCGTGCCATACATCTGTGATCTCTCACTGCTATTATCTCTGAGTACACACTCTAAAAAAGTTTTTGAATTTTGCAAGCTACTTGATTATCTTCAATTGATTAAGATTACTATTTCAGCTCTATACCTGTGATAAGAATAAGAATGTATTCACTGAGCCTTAGTTGAGAATTAGACTAGACCTTGCAGAGCCTCAGGACCAAATACCTTTATACTTGTAGACAACTATCTCTGATCAATTAAGAAAATGTATGCACTTTATTACTATTCTTTTTATTTTATTTTATATTTTTAAAAGAGTACAAAATAGTGAAAGAAAAAGATACCATTGTAGAAATGCTACAAGATTTCACTTAACAAAGTAATAGGAATTCAACAATGGCTGCTGTATTACATGATGCTATCTTCAAATTAGTTGTTCAGGCTATTAGACATAAATGTTTCAGATTTATTTAAGGAAAAAATGGCTGGGCAACTAGCTTAACGGATTAAAGCATCTGCTTAGGCAGACACAGGAGCCTGGGTTCGATCTCTGGACCTGCTCTGCTGGCCTCACCCTTGGGGCACACTGAGACTGGGCATGGTGGTGCACCCCTGTAATCCCAGCACTTGGGAGGCTGTAAACAGGAGGATCACTGTGAGTCCGATCTACACAGTGAGACCCTGTACACACCATAGACCCTGTACTAAATGCAAGTAAGTAAATAAATGAATAAATAAATAAACAGAAAATGAAGAAACAAAGCAATAACAAAAAAATTTATAAGAAATTCCAAAGGCAAAAGAAAGAATAATAAGAAAAGCATGTAAACATTAACTGCTCCTTTCAAAACTGGCAGATATCAACAGTGCAAGTATCCAAACTACTCTGTAAATATACCTAAATATTATTAGTATACTTTTTAATTCATGATATAGAACATTCACATTTATGTTATATAAAATTATGCTCCATGTATTGTAGCAGAAAGTCTCCACATTTAGCAGTGCTCTTCAATGTTTACTTGTGTCTAGAGAAGACAAGGTATGTATGTATGTATGTAGATATTTACTGGAAATCGAAACCCAGGCTATATCACAGGCATCTTTTTATGTTGTATTTCTGAGTGAGGGTCTTTCTAAGTTGCTGTGTTGCCCAGGCTTGGCTCCAACTTGCATTGCTGCTGCCTCAGCGTGCCAGAGCACAGAGATCACAGGTAAGCACCACGTACCTAGCGACGGGTGCTACTTTGTAGATGGATTTAGTTAACGTGTTTGGTTTATTCTTGGTCATTTTGATAGTCTAGGACTTTCAATTGCACAAGATTTACAAAAATCTATGCAAATATATGTCCCAGACTGAAATATTTTAAAGGTATCCCCTCTGATATGAGATGCTTATGTTATGAACAATGAGTATCTGAAAATTAGATTATTATTTGGACAATATAAACTTAGTTACAAACAAGAGATTTACAAAATGGTCACAATGAAAGAGACATTTGTAAGACATTAATAACATAATTGAGTTATTAAATTGTGTATCATTATGTTCAAATAAAAACCCTCTACTTCAAAAAGTCTTTCAGCTGGCCAGAGAGCTCAGAAGATTAAAGTGCCTGTTTAGGCAGACACAGGGATGGGGGTTTGATCCCTGGTGCGCCATGCCAGCTCCACCCACAGGGTGCCTGGAGAAGGTGATTGAGACTGGGTGTGGTGGTGCATGCCTGTAATCCCAGTGCTTGGGAGGCTGCAAAGCAGGAGGATCACTATGAGTCCAATCTGTATAGTGAGACTCTGTACTAAATATATTAAAAATCTTAAAAAGTCTTTCAACTTTTATGAAATTAAAAAAAATAATTAGACTAATGGACAATAAACAATTAAGTAAAATTACTTGAGGGAAGACCTTGTAAAAATTTGAGCTGTACAACTTGACCACATATGTGTTGCATATGCATGCACAGCACACACATACTCTATCAGTGCTTTGCAATATCTCGCCAAAAATATTTTCAAGCCACCTGAAGGTAGTGTTGAAATTTATATTTAAATTCAGCAGGCCTGGAGGGGGCCTGTGACACTACATAAGCTCCAGAAATGCTGATACCTTTGGTATCTGAATCACACTGTTTCAAAAAACAAGTTTTGAAAAATGTAATCTTAATTTCTTATGAGTAGATTTCAGTTAAGAGTCTATAATAATTTTCAATTTATGCTAAAATTACTATCACATGTTTGAACAAGTGTTTTCCACTCAGGTAGTAGGAGTGTGAGGGTGAGAGAAAACAAGACCTTTTCCAAGGTGAAAGGGCAAGTTAAGGTTTGTACCTGGAATTACTTTCAGAAAACAGAAATACTTGTGAACACACAAAATTGAGTACTTAAAGAGAATTGGCTGGACAGTAAAAAATATATTTGGAAGGATAAGGAAAATGTCCTGGCTCACAGGGATGGATTTCCGATCAGAAGTATGTGGGAGAAAAGCAGCCTCAGAAGATCCGGGAATGGGACCGCAGCCAGCTCCTCACATCTCTCTCCAAATAGCACAGCCTTTTGATTTTGTTTCCGTCAACACATCTGCTTCCTCTCCCTTCTGATATTTGTCTTTCTTTTCTCTATATGAATATAAATATCAGTGTCCTAGCTCTTGAGATTCACCATCCCCCAGGTGACGGACATTCCAGTAAAAGTTTGTGTTCTAAATGCAAATACAGAAGAGAAAAGATCTGATTGGTTGTTCGGACTTGGCTCCTAAGTTCTGAATCCTGGGTCAACCTTAGGTGTCTGAGTCACTGAACTGGGGAAAAAGCTTGACTATATGGATCCTGCCATGCATAAAGGGTGCCAGAACACCAACTGGCCAAAAGTCGTTCACTTTTCATATAACGACAGCTCCTGACCCTTTCTGAAAAAAAAAATAAATAAATAAAATCTAGGCTGTGAGCTATCTCTTGCAACTCATTCAGTTAGCACTTCGCACTTGTGTCTTTGGTAATCCTATCAGATAGTATGGGTTATATGCTTTTATGTTTAACCAAATTAGGATAAGTAAGAAGTCAAATTTGTATACATAAGTTGCATACATGTAAAGTATACACATGAGGCTTGAGTTAACTACTTGAGTAAATGCATATATAAAAGAGAAAATTCAAACTTAATAGGAAGTAGGGTTAAAAGGTTTATGTACAGCAATTCTGTCTGAGGAATCTATGTATGATATAACCATTCTGTTTAGGCTGCATAACATATGCATATATAGTTAGAGCTAAACATTAAAACAGAAACACTGAACCTAGTAGAATGTAAAATAGCTAAAACATAAGGTGTGGATGTAGGAAAGGACTTCGTGTATAGAATCTCAGTTACATAAAAATGATAGCAAGAATCAATGCATGGGGTTACGCCTAATTAAGAAACTTCTGCACTCCAAAGGGATCTATTATTAGTAGAGTGAAGGAACAACCTGCAGAATGAGAACCTTTCCCCCAGCTATTCCTCAGAGGACTAATATTTAGAATATACAAAAGGCTCAAAAATTTAAATCACGTGAAATAAAAGACCCCAAATGAACTTAGTCTTCTAAGAAGTGCAAAAGGCCACCAAATTATGAGAAAATGTTCAACATCTCTAGTAATTAGAGAAATGCAAATTAAAACAACACTAAGATTCCATCTTATGCCTGAAATAATGGCAATCATCAAGAAGTCAGAGAATAACTGACAAATGGTGAAAAGGCCAAGATGTGAAGCATCCCTTGGACCCTTGGGCATTGCTGGTGGGACTGTGAGCTGGTATGACCACTGTAGAAATCAGCGTAGAGATATCTCCAGAAAGCCACATTAGAAACTTCATATGACCCACCTATTCTCTTCCTAGGTATCTTGTGCAAAGAGCTAAAGTCATAATATTAAAACCACACACACACAATCAGATATATGCAGCAACACATTTCATAATAGATAAATTGTGGAAGCACCCTGTATGACTACCAACATACAATGGATGTACAAAATGTACTAGTCATACATAGTGGAATGCTACTAGGCTAAAAAGAAGGATAAATTTGAGACAATTGTAGGAAAATTTGTGACCCTGTAAAATATAATGCTGAGAGATAAATCAGACACACGCAGTTGAACACTGTATTGTAGCTTTCATTTGGGTTAAAAGAAATTACAAATGAAGAGTATAATAAAGGTTGGAGAGAAGGAAACAAGGGGATAAATATATTGCAAAAATGAAGTGTCTGGAGACTGAGAGTGGTAAGAGGAATAGAGGAGAAGCAGAAGCAGGAAGAACCAAGCTGTGCCATGCACAGGCACCTCAGACCCTCAGCAAATCTAAGTATTATATGGCTTACTCATGGGCCCAGGATAACAATAACAAGAGGAATGCAAATAGGAAAAGGCGAGTTAGAAGAGAGGGAGGATAATGGGTGGGAAGGGGAAGGAGATTAGAAACCCCAGCTGTGTTCTGTGCATGCATGCATTCCCCACGGTGAATGTGACTGTCACATGTTACAAACACACACTAAGAAAAATAATATCCTTTCTGTGAAAAGCATTTGGACCCAGGAGGTCTGGATTCAATCAGCGATTTGCTAAACTGAAAGTTGTGCCATACTTCTGATGCTCTATTATCTCTTTAGTGAAGTGTGCAAGTTGGAAGAAACTTCATCACACACACACACACACACACACACACACACACACACACATGCACACACGACACATGACTCTTCCTCTCAGTGGCTTCTTTGCCTGCATTCAAATTTAACACGGATGCAAAATGTCAGGAAAATATTGCAACTGCACTGGACATGTACAGAAAACATGTGCAGAAATATTTTTATTATTATTCCCTAAACAATATACCGTGATAGTTGTTTACATAGGATTTTCACTCCATTAGGTATTGCACATATTCTAGAGATTATTTAAAGTATTTGAGAGCGTGTGCATAGGTTACTCCCTGTACTATAATGTTATGTTTGCGATTTAAGCATTTGAGGATACTGAGACTGCAGACATGTGAAAGGAGGCAGTGCTCTGTGGATATTGAGGAAGGCATCTGTGTGTGTGTGTGTGTGTGTGATTTAGTCAATTATCCATAAAAATGACAAAGATTGTTTTGACATATGATGGCAGCAAATTGTTCTTTACGCAAAATCACAAAAATAAGGGCCAGCCAAACAGCTCAGTGGGTTAAAGCTCCTGTAAGCAAGCACAGGGGCCAGGGGTTTGATCCTGGGCCTGCCATGCCAGCCCTGTCCCTGGGTCACATTGAGATGGCAATTGAGACTGGGTGTGGTGGCACATTGGCATGTGCCCGTAATCCCAGCTCTTGGGAGGCTGTAAACAGGCAGATCACTACAAGTCCGATCTAGTAGTGAGACCTTGAACACTCTGTATAGACCCATCCCTCAGATACAAAAAAAAAAAAAAAAAAAAAAAAAAAAAAAAATCACAGAAGTATTTTCAATTGTTTCTGAGAGATCCACATTCAAATTAACTGCTCTTCATTCCACAATAAAACAGAAGGAAATGAAATTAAGCTAAAGGGTGCACATAACAATTGAGTCCTTTATTTGGAAATATTTCATTTGAATATGCAAAATTTGGTATGTGAAGAAAACCAAAGTGTACCAAAGATGAAAAGAAATACTATGAGAAGATTACTAGCATGTCGGAAACCACCACTGTGTGCCAGTAGTGGCACTTGGTAGCTTTTGGATGTTTCACTTCAAGCTAGATTTCATCCCCTCATTAATGATGAGAAAACGGAAGTTCAGAAAAGTCAAGTAAAGTTATCTACAGTGTGAACTCAGTGTTGGCTGTCTGACTTGTAGCTGAGATTATTTTCAGCATTATATTTTTTTTGCCTTTGTGATAAACGTGGAAGAAAAAAACATAACAATATCTCAGGCTATTAAAGTGAAAAATATCAAGCATCGCTTGGAAATAAAAATATCTAGTGAAAGAGATTTAGACATTCAATCCTTTAGGAAAAGTGCAAATACAAAATTATAAAAAAAAAAAATGCCATCACGTAGCAGACTTTGTTTCATTGTTTTTACCACTTTTTATAAATATTTTCCATACTTTATTATAACATTCCTCCAATTACAAATGTTTGGCATATTATCTAACTGAATAAAATCCTATCAGAGTAGATGCAACTTGAAGATATAAGTGAAATAAACCACATCTGCATGTGCACATACCATACTGTCTTCCTCATGTAAGAACTCAAAATAAGAAATAAAAATTGAAAGAGACAGCACAGCTAAATGGAGCGTGAGAACTTAATGATTAAACAATGAAGAGAGAGAAAGGAGAAAAGTTAGGGAATATGGCAGAGGCAAAACCATACATTTATATAAACAAGATGATTAAAGCAGTGGTCCTAAGAATCTCCATCGGGTTCTTGAAAATAGCAGTTAATAGGTAGAATTTTCACCCTGACTAACTCTGTATGCAGATACCAGCTACGCAACTACACTGACATTAGCAATGTGTAATACTAAAACCACACTTAAATTACCCATCATTTTGGTCTTCTAAACGTATACTGTTTCTAAGGTCATATTTACTATTGCTATACTATCTTTAAAGTAAATGTTTGTAAAAAAGGTAATAAAAGAAAACAGACAAAAACGAAGATATCATAGGATTGTCCTGCTACAGTGTTGTATGCAGTTTGATTTCTAAATTTCTGTAATTTCTGTAAAAATATGGAATTTTTTTTTCACACTCTGTAGGGATATAAGGTTTAGAACATCTATGGTTGTTGGAAAGTAGCAGCTCAATGTAATGCTGAAGTTGTTTGATATTCAGACAATAATGTTTCTGTTACAGGGTAACAATATCATTAAACTTCGGTTCCGGATGTTTAGCCACTAACGTTTGCAGACCAAAACTTAGAGAAATAGAGGGGCTACAAGGATATCCAATATTTGGGCCCTAGCTCTTTAAGGTCAGGGAGGGCTGAGGACTATGCAAACCTGTACTGTGACATCCTGTCATTAAGTGGTGTTCAAATTTTTCTGATCAAGCAATTATGGAGCCACAGAGGGAAGTGATTGACCATGTATAGTGTATGCATGCAGATCCACCTAGATTGAAAGCATTCTCAGGCTTTCACAGAGAGCAAATTGGTCAATCAATGACCGTGACTCATCCAGATGGCTGACACTAACAGAAGACTCACAAGGTGCTGTAAATGGTTCCAGGGTAAATCCTGAGGGGATTTGACTGACCTTGTCAGATAGCAAAAGTTACATTTTTAGTTATATAGGTCTTGCTGTAACTTGGTCTTAACCATGTTAAGACCAAGGTATAAAAGTAAAGTATGGTAGAAAGGTATAAACACAAGGTATAAAAGTAAAGATGTATTAATGTGCTGAGCCATAAAAGGCTCACATCAATAACTTTGGGCAATTGCCAGTTGTGCTGATAACTCACTATTATTATGGAGTATTGGACCATACTGGATTATTTTGCTGAATTCAAGTACCTGCAATCTTTGGTCTGGCATCAAGCATGAAAACGTCCTTTAAAGGCATCTTCAAACACAGCCTCTCTAACTTCAAGGTGATTTGGCAATAATATGCATCATGAATGGTTTAAATATATACACTGGACTCCTTCCAAGTTTAGTTTAATCATTTCAAAGTAAAACCTCTTCTCCACAATATCTAATTTTATTTCTACTCAAGAACAGCCCCTTTTTACTTCTGCCAGTTGGACTGTCTTTGATATTTTTTGTATATTCAAATGTACCAATTTCTCAAGGCTAGTTCCTTTACCTACTTTCTGCAATGCCATTTTAATCATTCAAGTCCTTTTGTTTCTTCTACACAACGCATTTCAGAAAAATATGTTCTAAGGAAAATATCAGAAATTGTCCATATATTATTTGATGGATTGATATGACAGGTTAACATTGTAGCAGAGGGGAAGGATCAAAATATTAGCAATGACGTAAGAAACAGAAGAAGGCCAGTGAGATAGCTCAGTAGCATAAGGATCTTCCTGGCAAGTGCAAGCTCTGGAGTTTGATCAAAAAAAAAAAGAAGAAGAAAACAAACAAACAAACAAACAAACAACAAAAAAAGAGAAAATGACAACACAAGAAATATAACTGCCATGGAATTTTTAAGGCCGAACAGATCAAATCTTCGTAAGACAGTCTATTTATTTGGGCTCCTATTAATTTCATTTGTGAAGCAGAATCACTGTTTAAGCACATATCTTCATTAAACCATACAAGAGCAGATGGAAGCCATAAAATCAAAAGGAAATATGAAATTAAAGATGAAACTGTAGGTCAGGACACCTACTATTCTGTGCAAAGGTGTGGCGTTCTAAATACTAGCCATTCTTCATTTCCTTAGTGAGTGAAATGAGAAGACTTACCCAGAAGCCACAAAGATTAGTGTAGATATTTGTACTGGAAGTGGGGTGCTGCTTGTCATTACAAATTAAGAATGTGCAAATGGTCTTGAACTTGGGCATTGGATTCAAGTTGAAAAAATTGGGCCAGCAAGATTGCTCAGTGGACTAAGCGCTTACTCAGGCAAGTGCAGGGATCAGGGTTCAATCCCAGGCACCACATGCTGGACGATGAGACCGGTCATGGTGGGACTGGCCTGTAATCCTGACACTGGGGAAGCTGAAAACAGGAATATCACTGCAAGTCCAAGTCCACGCTGTGTGGTGAGACCCTGTACCAAATGCAAAACAAACAAACAAACAACCTCCCTTCCCCCAAAAAAAGCCCTAAAGGTGAAAAAGTAATGAGCATTACAGCAAAAGTCTAGGTTACCTCATGCAAATTTTTAGCAAAATATGTATTAGCAAGTCTGCTAATGAAGGCTGAAGAAAAAAATATGGAAGATATTTTTGGAAGGTACAGGAAGGGAATCCTTGAAATATAGTGGCTGAAACCCTTGCAAAACCAACTTCTTCAGTTTTGTGGAAAATAGGACCCATAAGAAAATGACTTGGAAATTTATCTGAGTTTTCCAAGCAAATAATGATGTGGAGGCCTGTCAAGAAAGAAACAAGATAAAGTGAAAGATGCACTATAAATCTAAAAGGACCAAACCTGATGGCTTTGAAAATTATCAAACTGTTTACATTGAAGACACCAGAACATAAATACTCAGTATTAAGAAAAATATGCTCTAAAAAAATCAGCCCTGAGGGAAACCCAACCCCAAACAGATGAGCATATGTTTGTACCACCTTTTGCTGATGCTTAAAATAGCTCGTTAGGTCATTGATTCATTTTTATAAAAGGTTCTATGAAAAGATTAAGCATGTGACTCAGATCCCCACAGTCATCTTGTCAAAATTCAAATATAGACGTCAGAGGATAGCACCTCCTTAAGGGAAGAATAACAATTTCAAGGATTTCAGATTCTCCATCATAAAGCAGATCATCTTTATAGTACTGGCCCCAGGAAATATTTGAAGAGTTTTTTTTTTTTTTTTTAAACATAGCAAATTTGTTGACATGTATGAAATATCTGTATATGAACCTGGAAAATGTTATATTAGCAAAAACTTACAGTTTCATGTAAAATTTGTTGCCATGTGCGCCCCCGCCCAAGAGCTTACTGAGAGGGCAATTGAGACTGGGCGCAGTGATGCACACCTGTAATCCCTGCTCTTGGGAGGCTGTAGACAGGTGGATCACTATGAGTCTGATCTATTAGTGAGACCCTGGACGCCCTGTAGACAATTCTATAAAATAAAAATAAAATAAAATAAAATGAAGTAAAAAATTGGCAGTGCATATAAAATTAAGGAAGATCATTAGATCTTCAAAGTTTTACAGACAAGATGCATGATGATAAGCTGGTAGTGACTGACAGTACATACCTGTAATTTCAGCACTTGCCCAGGCAGGAGAAACATTGCTAATGAGAGGCCAGTCTGGGTCACAAAGTGAGTTCAAGGCCAGGATGAGCTGCATGGCCAGACCCTGTCAAAAAAAAAAAAAAAAGATACAAGTGGTAAAGTGCTGTAAGTACACATCATCTTTCATAAAATCAAAGAATTACTCTGAGGAGCATTGATTCTGCAAAGTGGGGGTTGAATTATACAGGATAATTTCTAGATGTTGAAAAGAAATAGTTTGTTGGATGCATTTCAAAATAGCTGCAGAGGAATAACCTGCTTCCCAAGTGTTCTGTGACATGAAAAACAGTCTTGATGTAAACTAGACATTTTCAAATAAAATAAAACAGAAAATTTATTTTAAGGATACCATTATCTAGCTAAATCATGGAAATAACCCAAATGCCCATCAATGGAAAAACAGATAAAAAAGGCTTGATATTTTTACACAATGGAGCATTTTCAGCTCTAAGAAAAGATAAATTCGAGGCTTTTGTACATAAATGGATGCAGCTAGAGATTATATTGTAAGGAAAATAAATCAGATCCACATGTACAAACATCATATTGTCTGGCTCGTCTCTGAAAGAGTGACTAAAATCCAAAAGGTACAACAGATACCAAGAAAAGAAAAGAAATTGTTTGCTGGGAAGGAAAAGTTTGGATGAGGCCAGGGACAAATGAAAGAAAGGAAAGAGATATATTTAGGTACATATGCAGGATAGTTGGCATAATTGTATTGCGTATTTCTGCTGGGCTTTTGAAAGGAGCAGTTAATGCTTAAAATTTTTTCCTTTCTATTCTGTTTTATTTCCTTTTTGAATTTCTTATAACTTCTCTGTTATTATTATTTTGTTTTCCTTTTATCTTTAAATGAATTTTACATGTTTATATCTGGTAATCTGAACAAGTAATTTGAAGATAGCATCATGTAATAAATAGAGCAGCCATTGTTGAATTCCTATGACTTTGCTTAGTGAAATCTTGTATTATTTCTAATGCTATTTTTATCACTATTTTGTATTCTTATAAAAAAAAGGATACTATTATTTCAGAAAACTGTTCAAGGACAGTCTTTTGGAAGACATTAAGTGATACCTTGAAATTTTAAGAAAGATAGAAAGCGCCTTGGAGATGGCAAAGAACAAGAAGCGCATCTTTTGCCTTTTAAATACATAAAATGTAAATATTTGTGCACAAAAATTATAGCATTTCATTGTGGGGTTTATAATTATAGAGATGTGATACAGATAAGTGGGAGACATGTGGAGAAATAGCCCTATAAGGCTATGTGAAATTGATATTTTATGTACAGTGGTATGATATTAGCATTAACTAGATTGCAAAAATATTGAGAATGTGACATTTAAAATAATTGAAAAAAGAATCCAAAATAATTCAAAAAAGAATCTAAAATAAGTCAAAGAAGAGTACCTTAGAAATAAATGAGAATTAAAGTCAACAAGGTTTAGGAAAACACACATTTATTTATTTATTTATTTATTTATTTGTGGGACCAGGGTTCGAACTCACGACCTTGCACTTGCCCAGCAGGCACTTGTGCCTCGGAGCTATCTCCCCAGCCCCTATGGAAAACACACATTTATTTAAGTAAACATTCACGGAAAGGAAGTGGCCATCAAAAGTTTCACTGTGCAATAAGAGTTATTTTCATTGTCTCAAATATTTATAAATTTTATGCTCTTAAACTTTAACAACAGACCCAGAATTTGAGAGGCTGAGACAGGTGAATTGCTATGATTTTTAGGTTAGTCAGATCTGCACAGTGAGATCAAGGTCAGCCTGGGCTACAAAGGGAGATCCTATCTCAAAAAAAAAAAAAAAAAAAAAAAAAAAAAAAAAAAAAAAAAAAAAAAAAGGAAAAAACGTTTAGCAGAGAAATTTAAATCTTGTATATTGAAGGCCATAAGACATGTTGACTATTGCTACACTACACAAGTGAAAATGATTGCTTAGGTATCAATTTATGCAAGTTAGTAATGATTTTTAGTACATCTGTATAAGTACAGTATACCGCTTCTAAAGACATGGACTGGAGTGGAAATTATCTTTCTCTTTTAATAGAAGATTTAGGGAAAGCTGCCATTTTCAGGAGTCTTATTAATTCTGTTCCATAATTTAATTATTTAGGATTCAATAAAATGCATTTAATATGCACAATGAGAAGAATAGTGAAAAATGTGATTCATAATAAAACAAGTCAAACCACCATTAATATTTTATCCATGAGCGAAAGGCAAAATTTCATCCTTGATAAAGTTGATGAAATCTATCTTTAGCTTTGCTGTTAATTTAGATTTATTTTTTTAAAGTTTTTTTTTTTTTTTTTAGAAAATTTGATGGATAATGTAAAGAACAAAACAGAAGACTTTTGAGCTTTGAAGTTGAAAGACAGCATTATTTCCCAGATCTACAAGAGAAATTTCTCAGAATGTATCATCAATGCTTTGGATATAACCTAGAATGAAAAAAATGCTAGATGAAATAAACAGGCAGAAGGAAATCTTCTTTGGAAAGCTGTATACCATGTAAAAAAGGATAGAACTGAGGTAAAATTTGGAGAATTGAGGAACAGAAACCTAGATGGATTTTTGCAAGACAATTCTAGGTAGAGCAATGTCATAAAGAAGTAGAATAAGATGAAAGTTGCTAAGTAGTATGCAGAAACTGATAGACAACAAAGGCGGTAGCTCACTGATAGCATTATATATATATATATAAGGGCAGGTCTGGTCAGATAGGCAGGTAAAACTGAGGATCTAACCAAGGTCCCCAACACATGACTGGGTGTGCCCAAGCAGGCACTTAAACAACTGATCTAACCCGCCATTTCCCCTTTAAGTGGATTTGGTACAGGGTCTCACTATGCAGCTCCTACTCATAGTGATCCTCCTGTTTTCAGCCTCTCCAGTGATGGGATTACAGCGATGCCACTATGGTCTCTGTGGCTGAGGCAGCAAGCCTTTGGGCAGGGTCTGCAGAGCATAGGGTGCTTGGGATCTAACCACGGTCACTGGGATCTAACCACGGTCACTGTGCTTGCCTAAGCAGGGCTTACTCTGATGAGTGTAGAGATAAGAAACGAAGAAGCAAAGAACAATAAACAAAGCTTAGGGTGGGTTGTAACCTGTTACTTAGGGATTTTAGAAAACTAGGATTTAAAAAGGTGTAACAGCTTAATCCTGATTGATGTCTCCACCCTTACTTGAGATGTTGGTGATTATCCCCTCTCCTCCCTGTAAATCTTCTATTGTATGACCTAAATAAAAAGGAGATGCTTCTAGAGTTCTGGGCTCACTTTGAGAGAGACAGATCTCAGTGAGACCTCTGAAGCCACATTCATCGGATCTTCTCGTCATTTCTTTCGGCACTGGATCACAACATACAACAGATGAGCTATCTTGCTGGACCTTAAGTTGAGTATTATTAAGGTACAAAAATATTGTGTGCTCTGCACCACGTGGAAGAGACTTCCTGCTCCATGCAACCTGCCAGACCGACCTCCTCATCCTCTGGCCCAAAACATCCCAGGTGTGTCGAAGGGAGATAATCAGACAGAACTTAAGTGAACTAAATTAAACACAAACTCCCAATTTAATATGTGCTTAGCTACACAGAGGTAAGGATTACTCTTCTTGTGTAAAATATAAACTTGTTATTTACAAATGCTTGTCAAATGCTAAATATCACTACCCACTATTAGTGTTCCTAACTGTACTTCTGTAAGTACGAAACTATAACCGCTTTAACCATGTAATTTCTTTTGGGCAAGAATTATACTAGAGGTATGATTGCACCAAGCTCTACTGCAATGCTCAGAGGACAGTGCCATACAAAGTGACAAAGAGAAGGAGCGAGATGCAATGTAAGGCCCTGAGCTCACCCAGAACAAATACAGATGACGCTAACATACAAGAAAATGGAAATCACACCATAGAAATCTCTGAAATAACAGTATCTGAAGTAAAGAAACAACTACAGAAAGGTAGCATCAAATCAGAAATAATCTCTGAAGTTAAAAAAAAAAGAAATCTCTGAATGAATAGCGTCTGAAGTAAAGAGATAACTGCAGAAGGATAGACAGGAAATCAGATGAGAAATGATTTCTGAAGCAAAAAAGAAGAGAACCACGATGGAAGAATTAATAAATGCTTCTGAAGAGACACTAATAAAAAATTAGAGGAGATTAGAGAAACGATGGAGTCCTTGAATGAACAATATAGGGAAGAAATATAGCATGAAGCAGACTCAAAGACATCACAGGAACTTAAAACCTCAATCACAAACTGACAAAGCTGTCTAAAAGAAAGTGAAGGTAGAGTTTCAGATCTTGAAGACACTGTAGCAGCTAGTGAAAAGGTAAGAAAGGATCTCTTAAAAACAACTAGAATGCAATAAAAATAATTTAACATCTATAAGACAATGTAAAGATGAACAATGTGAGACTAATAGGCATCAATGAGAAAGAAGGACTTAACACAAATGATATAAAAAGAATATGAGCAGAAGTAACAGCAGAAAACTTCCCAAATCGGGAAACAATTGGGCATTCAGGTGACTGAAGCATATAGGATATTTGATAAAATTTAACTAATTAAAAACACACCCAGACATATAATCGTCAAGATTTCAGAAGTCCAGCAGGAGAATAACATACTAAAACCTGCTGGAGTAAGAAACAGGTCACACTTAAGGGAAAACCTGCAGAATAACAGCAGATTTCTTTTCAGAAAGCATGAAGTCAAGAAGAGTGTGGAGCAGAGTTGTACAAGTCCATCATGAAAACAAATTCCAGCCCAGATTGAAAAACTGGAAAACTCTCTTTCAAGTTTGATGGAGAAATAAAATACTTCTATGACAAAGAACAACTAAAGAATTTTATGAGGATAAAGCCAGCCCTACATAGAAGACTAAAGGATATTCTAGAGAGGACCAAAATGATCAGAACTACATATATGAGAAAGGAAAGAGCTCACACAACAGGGCAAACAATTAAACACAGGAGATAAAGAGGTAACCAATAGCAGGTAAATAACATGGCAAGCATAAATCAATACATCTCAGTTGTAGCCATCAATGTAAATGGTCTGAATTCAGCAATTAAGAGAATTAAACTGGCACAATGGATTAGGAACAAAATACATACAACAATATGCTGTATATAAAAATGTGCTTAACTCATAAAGAAATTCATAGGCTGAAAGTCAAAGGATGGAAAGCAATACTAAATGCCCCAGCACCTCAGAAAAAAGCAGGAGTAGCAATGCTATTCTCAGTCTCAACTTCGTACCAAGAATGATCAAATGAGATAAAGAAGGCCACTACACAGTGGTTAGATGAAAAATTCAAGAAGAAGAGATAACACTAATAAATACATATGCACCCAACACAGGAACACCCAGTTGTATAAGACAAATCTTAATGGACATGAAAAAGTCTAATATACAATACCACAGTCCTAATAGGAGACCTTAACACCAACTTTTGGTGTTAAAGGTCAAGCAGACAAAGAGTTACAAAAGAAATAATAGAATTGCACCAGTACTTGGAACTAATGAACTTAGTGGACATACACAGAATCTTCCAGCAAACCACTTCTGAATAAACATATTTCCAGCTGCTCATGGGACACTTTCTGAAATAGACCACATACTAGTCAATAGGTCATGCTTACATATATGCAAGGAAACATATTATCCCATGTATATTACCTGGTGACAGTGCAATGAAACTGGAAATAAATGACAAAAGAAGCCACAAAACCACCTTAAACACATGGAAATTAAACAGCACTCTCCTCAGCAACCAATGGGTAACAGACGAAATTAAACAAGAATTGAACAATATCTACAATTTAATGAAAATTCAAACACAATTTATCAGAATTTTGGGGATGCAATGAAAACAGTTCTTAGAGGGAAATTTATAGCTCTGAACTCACACATTAAGAAAACCAAATGTGTACAAATAAATATTCTAATGCTGCACTTTGGTTACCTGGAAAAGGAAGAGCAAACCAAACCGAAAACCCAAACACAGGAGGAAATTATAAAGATTAGAGCAGAAATTAATTAAATTGAGATGAGGAAACAAGACAAAGAATTAATGAATGAAAAAGCTGGGGCTTTGAAAAATTAAACAAAATCGATAAGCCCCTAGGTAACCTTATCACAAACAGGAAATAAAAGCTAATATTCAAGCAATAAGGAATGAAAATGGCAAAATTATTACAGACCCAGTGGAGACTTAGAAGATAATTCATAGCTAGCTTGAAAATCTTTACTCCCACAGAACTGAAGACACAGATAAATGGACAGATTCAGAGACTGGTATAATTTACTAAAACTGAATCAAGAAGGTATAAGAATTGTCAATGAACCAATTATGGCCAATGAAATACAAAATGTAATAAAAAACCTACCTACAAAGAAAAGTCCAGGCCTTGATAGATTACAACTGAGTTCTATAAGAAAGTTGCAAAATATATGATCCCAGTACTCCTCAAACTCTTCAACAAAGTCAAAAAGGAAACAATCCTCCCAAAATTATTCCTGGAAGCAAGTATTATATTGATACACAAACCAGAGAAAGATGCAACTAAATAATAGAACTATAGGTCAAACTCATGAATATAGATGCAAAAATCCTCAATAAAATCCTCATGAATAGAATTTAGCAAACTACTAAGGAGATTATACGCCATGACCAGATAGGGTTCATCTTAGTACTGCAAGGACAGTTCAATATATGCAAATCTATAAATGTAATATTCTATCTCAATAGAGCCAAATCCAAAACCACATGATCATTTCAATTGATTCAGAAAAGGCTTTTGACAAAGTTCAACACTCATTCATGTTCAAAGTCCTACAGAAAATTGGAATACATGGCCTCAAATTCAATTCGATAGAAGCCATCAATGACAATCCAATGACTAGCATAATTCTAAATGGGGAACAATTGAAGTCTTTTACTCTCAGACCTGGTACAAGACAAGGACGTTCTCTATCACCACTCCTATTTAATATAGTCCTGGAATCATTAGCTTGAGCCATTAGACAAGAGAGAGAAATAAAAGAAATAAGAACAAGAAAATAAGAAGTTAAATTACCATTATTTGCAGATGAAGTGGTACTTTATTTGGAATACCCAAAACACGTCCCCAAAGAACTCTTTGAATTAATACACAAATTTAGTAGCATAGCGGGGCACAAAGTCAATACTCAAAATTCATTAGCCTTCATTTACACAGACAACGACCGCTAAGAGAGAAATTAGAGAAACAATATCTTTTAGAATAATACCATGGAAAATGAAATACCTAGGAATTAGTCTAACTAAAGAAGTAAAAGATGAAAAGTACATTACTTAAAAAATAGATCACAGAGGATTTCAGGAGATGGAAAGTTATTTCCTGGTCCTGGATAGGAAGAACCAACATTGTGAAGATGGCCATACTCCCAAAATTGCTATACAGATTTAATGCAATTTCAATCAAAATACCGTCAACATACACGACAAAGGGAAATCATCCTAAAATTTATTTGGAGCCATAAAAACTTACAATAGCACAGGCAATCCTTGGCAACTAAGATAAGGCGGGAGGCTTTACAATTCCTGACTCACAATTATACTATAAAGCTACTGTGATAAAAATCTGCATGGCATTGGCAAAAGATTACACTGAGGATCAATGGAATAGATTAGAAGATGCAGAAGCAAACACAAACACACTCAGCCACCTTATCTTCGACCAAGGTACCAAACATGTGTACTGCGAGAAAGACAGACTCTTTAATAAATGGTGCTGGAAAAACTGGATCTCTATATGCTGAAAACTAAAACTTGACCCAGGCCTATCACCATATACTAAATTAAACTCAAAATGGATTAACTATATAAACATTTGAACAGAAACACTAAATCTCCTGGAAGAAAAAGTAGGAGGAAATCTTGAAGACATTGGGGTAGGCAAGCAGTTCATGTCCAAAAATCAAACCACAAGTAATACTTGAAATAATTACCATCTGGGATCTCCTCGTACTGAGAAGGGTTTACGTGTGAGAATAATTACAAAGTGAAAAGAGAACCCACATTTTTTATTTGTTTTTTTTTTTTTAATTTTTAAAATTTTATTTATTTATTTATTTATGTATTTATTTATTTGCTGGACCAGGGTTCGAACTCATGACCTTGCACTTGCCAGGCAGGCACTTGTGAAGAGAACCCACATTTTTTTAAAAAAAAAATCTTAACTAACAAGTATTCAGACAAAGGTCTTCTGTCTAGAATTTATAAAGAACTAAAAAACATTATGGCCCCACAATTCAAAGACCCAATCCAAAAATGGGCATCCAAGATGAATACACACTTCTCAGAGAAATTTAATAAGCCTATAAATACATGAATAAATGCCCCACATCACTAGCCATTCGTAAAATGCAAATTAAAACAACACTTAGATACCATCTCACCCCAGAAAGAAAGGCTATCATCAAGAAATCAACCAACAACAAATGTTGGAGAGGCTGTGGGGAAAAAGGAACCCTTCTACACTGCTGGTGGGAATGCAGACTGGTGCAACCATTATGGAAAGCAGTGTGGATACTTCTTAAAAAACTATAACTGGAGCCGGGCGTGGTGGCTTACGCCTGTAATCCCAGCACTTGGGAGGCTGAGGCAGGAGGATCGGTGCGAGTTCGAGACCAGCCTGGGCTACAAAACTTAGCTCAAGGCCAGCCTGAACTGCATAGTGAGACCCTGTCTCAAAAAGACAAAAAAAAAAAAAAAAAAAAAAAAAAAAAAAAAAAAAAAAAAAAAAAAAAAAAAAAAAAAAAAAAAAAAAAAAAAAAAAAAAAAAAAAAAAAAAAAAAAAAAAAAAAAAAAAAAAAAAAAAAAAAAAAAAAAAAAAAAAAAAAAAAAAAA
>PVJA010002228.1:0-27101 GCA_004027025.1 Myocastor coypus | reverse complement strand
CCCATTCAATCCAGCTATGCTCCTGGGAATTTTCCTAGAAGAACTGAAAACATACATTTCTATATGCATGTAGCCCACAACAATTGAAATAGAAAAAATACTAAACCTGAACAGAGAAGTGGTGACCAATGAAATTAAAGCTGTAGAATTATTCCTAGAAAGAAAAATCCAAGCCCAGAATAGCTTCATTACCATATTTAAGAAATTTTTATCGAAAGACAAATGCCAGTTTTCAAACTATTCCAAAATATGGAAAAAAATGTCCATTAAAATTGACCAGCAAATTTGCTAAAGTGGCAAGTACTAAACTAATGTAAAAAATCAGTAACTTTTCTGTACACCAATAATGAGATTGTGAAGAAATACAACTAGCAATAGCATTAGCAATATCCACAAAAATTAAAATATCCAGGAATAGATTTAATGAAGGAAGTGAATCAATCTACATTGAAAATGACAAAATGCTGCAGAAAGAAACCTGAAGAAAACACCAAACACTGGGAAGACATTAAGATTAAATGTCCATACCACGCAAGTCCAGCTACAGATTCAATGCAGTCCATAGAAAAACATCAATTACAGGAATTACAGCAAAAGATTAAAAAGCACTTCTAAAAATTTTATCACAGCATTTAAGATCCCTATATAGACAAAACAGTTCTGAACAAAAAGAACAAACCTTGAAGCAATAACAGTATTTTATTTTATTTTGTATTTTTTGGGGAAGGGTCTACAGGGTGTTCAGGGTCTCACTAGTAGTGGACTTGTAGTGATCCGCCTGCTTACAGCCTCCCAAGAGCTGGGATTACAAGTGCGCACCACCACTCCCAGTGTCAATTGCAGGCTCAGTGCATCCCAGGGGTGAGGCCTGCGCGGCAGACCCGGGGATCAAAGCCCTGGCCCTTGCACCTGCTTGCAGGTGCTTTAATCTGCTGAGCTATTTGGCTGGCCCAAGACTATTGATTTTAAAACATACTACAGAGCAACAATAACTAAAAACATCATGCTATTGCATAAAAACAGAAACAAAGAGAAACAGAACAAAGTGAACACAAATAAATTTCACATTTCAGATGTTTAACAAAGGATAAAGACCAAAAGGACTTACATTAAATAAAGGAAAGTCCTAGCTGGATATGCCTAAGAAGAAGACCGATACTAGATCCTCATCTCTCACCATGAAAAAAAAAAAAAAAAAAAAAAGAAAAAAGAAAAAAAATGATCTCAACATGGATGAAAGACCTTAACATGAAACCTGGAATATGAAACTACAAGAAAAAAAAAACAGGGAAAGTGCTTCAGGATTATCATCCAAAGATGTTTGGATATGTTCTGCAAGCACAGGCAGCAAAAGCAGAAAATGGCATTGTATTAATCTAAAAGGCTTTTTCTCAGTAGAAGAAAAACAGAGACTGAAATGGTCAGTGAAAGTCCGGGAGAAAACATTTCTGAACCATTTAGTCAGCACAGGCTGTTTGTCATTTTGTATCCTCAGAGTTTGTGCTTTTTCTTCATGCTTTGTCCTTCATAAAATACTATAAGATTCTTTTATATCATTCAATATGTTTTGAAAATACTGCTTTTATGCACATGTTTAAATGTATGAATATGCCTGTACCATGATTTTTGATTTTTAAATCATGTTTTCTTGTTATTAATGCTTAAATTATATCACTGATTTTTTTTTCAGTTCTGAACATGGCTTTGTATCTGATAACTGCACAAAGAAAATTCATTCTTTATATATTATTTGAAATTCTTTACTTCTCTGAAGCCCAGAAACCTAAAATTATCCTCTCAAGATTTCTTAAGAACTACTGAAGTGAAATTCCTCAATCTAAACTACGGAAGTTTAAAAAATACTTTGCATGCACAGTCAAACAGAACTCCAGTAAATTTGTGACATTTCTCTTCCAGAAATATAAGATGAAAATGACTCTTGCAAACTGTCATCATTTTCTATAAATCTTTTATTTTCAAGACTAATAAAAAAAAACTCATTTAATTTTTTTTATTTTGAATGACATCATGCTTTTTTGAATATCCAATGATCATGGATATGGTTTATGACTTTTGTATCTTTGCTCTTTATTTGGTACTTGGACACTTGTGCCGTAAATGCCTTCCTGTTTCTCCTTATATAACAAGGAACTATCACATGAGAAGTTGGCATTTTAAGATATGCTTACTAAGATACTTATATTATCTTTCATTTTTGTTTTATCTTTTATAGAGAATAAAAATAGTAAAAAAATTAGAAATGAAGTGCAACTTGACTAGACAAAATATTAATACAACAGTGGTTACAGCACTTGCAAGCAGGCATATGGGTCAGGGGTTTGATGCCCAGGGCTGCTGTGCCAGCCCCACCCTCGGGATGTGCTGAGATGGCAACTGAGACTGGGCATGGTGGTGTGCGTGTAATCCCAGCACTGGGGAAGCTGTAGACAGGCGGATCACTATGAGTCTTATCTAGTAGTAAGACCCTGAACACCCTGTAGACCCTTCCCTAAAACATAAAAAAATTCAACAATGATTTTTTTTTTGAAGGTACTGAGGATTGAATTGAGGACCTTGCATTTGCCATGCAAGTGCTTATCTTGCTGAGCTACATACCCCACCCCTTAACAATGGTTATTTAAAACAGAGTGATGACTATAAAACAACATACCTTCATCTGCTAGAAAAACACTTACCAGACTATTTTAAAATTCAACTTCCCCCAAGAAAACTTGACATTTTCTTTAAAAGAAAAATGGTAAATATCTTTATGTAATCAAGACACAGTTACTGTATATAAACCATAAGTGGCTCATCCAGACTTTATCCTCAAGAAAAGGAGCCTCAAACGCAAGGTCCTGAGTTCAATCCCTGGTACCAATCTACCCCTCCTGCCAAAAGCAGAAAACAAATGGAGCCTGTGCCACTGGCAAATAGTGCCAGTATCCTGTGAGTCCAGTACCAACAGCCAGGGCTCAATTGTGGCCGTATCAGATTTGTACTTTATTTATTCTTATGTACTTGGCGCAGGTCTCAGTACAGAGCTCAGACTCCTAGTGATCCTTCTGTTTTCAGTCTCCCCAGTGCTGGGAGTGCAGGCATGCACCACCATGCCCGGATTCCGTGGTCCTAGGTGGCTGGCTCTATGTGCTTAGGGGCAGGTGCATTATTGATCTCATTTCTTAAATCATAAAGATGTATTAGCATGGGGTTCTCTCTCGCTTATGTTGCTTTATCCTCAGACCATGTTTATGCGACTTCCATGTGTTTATCTGCTTACTGTTTGCCTGCTGCTGGGAGAATGCCAAATCTATACACCTGAGGACTTTGGATTACTGCCTACGGCTCCGGGTAGACAATGGCAGAACATGCTTAGGGCTCCATTCAAGAATGTCTGGAGAATTATCTGTCTGTTGTATACTAAGTGCTCCTGACTCAATGAGCAAAACCCTTATAATCCAAGGGCAGATATCTGAGTGAAGATACCAACAAAACATTTTCTGAGGAAAATGTATATATTTAATCTCCAAGTAAGAAATCAGAATTGAAAAGGAAATACAACATATACTATATCCAAAAAACCCTGCAAGGTATGTTAACTAAAATAAAGAGAACTTAAACAATGCATAGTAATATACTTACTGACAAATAGTCAGGAATTTGAGGCCCAGTGACATAGTAGCTATAGCAAGACAATTACTATAGTTGGTTGAAAGATATTTCAGAACAACACATAAGATAACATCAGAAATAGAAAGTATACTAAAAAACAATGCACTAACATTTACTAGTGTGAAATGGGAAGCATGTATTAATAAATAAGTGATGAACTGAATTTAGTCAAACGTGAAAGTTATCTCAATAGACTAATTTCATAAAACATGGTACAAGATACTCTCAGTTTTTCACTTATTAACACTTTTGTTTCTGAAATTGTTCCTCAGTGAATGTAACTTATTATTTTTGGTAGAAAACTTCTGGTGTCTTTCCAAATACCTCATAGTTGGAAAACCTCATAAGGTACCAATTAGGCAGGACAACTTGAATAATGGTTTGCCTGACCTGCTTTGAAGGCAGAGGTCATAAAATCTTGTCCAAACATGGGAACCTTGATGAACACTTTGCTTTATTAGACCAACTGCAGCATCTATAAAGCATGTCCTTCACTTTTGTGCCTATGCTGTTGTTTTATAGTTCTTAAAGGCAGTGCTTAGCTTTCGAAAACTACTTGACTCTGGGCTCTGAGGGAGGAAAACATATTTCTGCCCAGGGCAGAATTCCTCATATAGCAGAGACTGAGTGCTAAAAGTTTGTTTTACAATGGGGAAATTGTAAAGCATTTCTCAATTTGTAATCTGATGAGATTCTCAGTCTTTTTTTTTTTTTTTTTTTTTCCTCCAGAGTTTGGGAACTACTATTACATAGATATTTTAAGGCTATCACATATATAGTAATATTTCTTTTTTTTTTTTTTTGCCTTAATAGCTTAGTACTTGCCATTATTTTAGAATTTTCTTCCAGAAAATTACTTCTGAAATTTGGGATTCTATTACATGTAGTTTATGTGACAGCTTAGAACATATTCTAATGTGCTAGATCTTATTATAAAAACTATTGTCTTGAGTGCTGTGTTGGAAATACTGAAAGATTCGTAATTTTCCAGAAGAATGAGAATAAGCTATTAGGAAAGGAATCTTTCTTAATCTAATTAACCTCTAATTTCAGAGGAAGTACCAGGGTGTGGTGGCTCATACCTGTAATCCTAGCACTCAGGAGGCTGAGGCAGGAGGATCACTGAAAATTTGAAGGCCAGCCTGAAATACATAGTATGACCCTGTCTCCATGCCTGTCTCAGAAAACATAATTTTAGAAGAAGAATAAATAACACGTGACCAGAAATCAGATATACACAAAAGTCCTTTGGGAATTTTTAAGACAATATTTATTTTATTTTAGCTTTTAAGGACTTCACAGAACTCCAGAATATCAAATGATAAACAGGGAGTCTATTTTCTTTAAGCTAGCCGCTACAATGACTAGTGTTCTTACCTCCCCCTGCCCATTGGTGTAATTGTTAATATAATTAATGTGATAATGAAATAATACTTTCCATCTCTATTCCTCTTCAGACATACAATGCACATTATAGTAAAAACTCAAAGTATCAAAATATAAAGGGCAAATATCAGCATATAACAAACTGATCCTAATAAACAAACTAGCCAAAATGATATGAAAAATATCAGAATGAGAAGGAAGAAACAGACTGCAGAATTTTCATGTACATTTACTGAGATTTACCAGCTAAACATAAAAAGTTTTATATCAGAACACAACAATATGTCTTCTCTTTAAACCTCTATAAAAATTGTCGATTTGAAAGGATGAATTAGGGCCATCAAGATGGTTCGGCAGTCTAAAACGCTGACTTAGGAAAGCTGAGGCAACCACAGGGGCCATGGTTCGATCCCCGGCACCACGTGCTACAGCAGCTCCAAGTCCGGGGCAGGCTGAGCCGGCCATAGTACAAAATAAATGAATGAATGGATGAATGAATGGATGAATAAATAAGTAGGTAGATAGATGAATGAGCCAGGCGTGGTGGTGCACGCCTGTAATCCCAGCATTTGGGAGGCTGAGGCAGGATGATTGATGTGAGTTTGAGACCAGCGTGGGCTACAAAAGTGATGATCTCAACGCCAGCCTGAACTGCGTAGTGAGACTCTGTCTCAACAAGACCAATACATACATACATACATACATACATACATACATACATACATACATGCATACATACATAAAATTAAAAAAAAAAGATGAATGAGATAAGAATTTTCTCTGGGTTATTATGTTAGAAGTAGCATCAGTGCTGGCTCAGCAGAACTGTGCTCCACTTCTGTTTTTATTTTTTAATCTGTTTGGTACAAAGTCTACAAGGTCTCACTACGTGGATCGAACTCATAGTGGTCTGTCTGTTTTTAGCCTTCCAAGAGCTGGGATTACAGGCGCACGATACCACGCCCAGTCTCAATTGCCGTTTCAGCGCACCCCGGGGGCGGGGCTGGCATGGCAGGCGGGGATGGCACCCCAGCCTCTGAGCTCAGCCTAGGGAGGCCGTTTAGTCCCCTGAGCTATCCGGCTGTCTGTGCTCCACTTGTGCTTGTGTGATTTGTTGGCCCGAGACCTAACTGCTTAGGAGTGAGTGGTTGCGGCGTGCACAGAGGTGAGAACAGGCATTGAGAGAGAGCTAATCGTTAGGTACAGAAAGTAAGAGTGAGAAGGCGCCCAGAACCCACGAGAGGCTGACATACAAAGAGCTGAAGACTTCGAACAGCACGTGAGTTCCACATCTTCCTAGCAAGCTCTGGAACTGGCAAGTGAGTTTGTGAGACTCTATGAGACTCTAAACTCGTCAGATGTTCAGTTGTGTGAGTTAAACGCCTTCCCCTTAATCATCAGAAAATGTTTGATTAGTTTGCTGAAATCCACAACTAAAAAATTATTTAACATCACTGTAAGGGAATAATCATAAAATTTCTATTTATCAAAAACTATGCTAAGTCTGGGGAGATAGCTCAGCAACTTAAGTGCCTGCCTGGGTGGGAAGCACAAGCTCCTCAGTTCAATCCCTAGTACCTAAAAAAAAAAAAAAAAAAAATGCTAAAGAAACCATATCACTTGAAATTTGTTTTTAGTGAACACACAAAATCTTCTATAAAAAGATTCTGAAAGAAACTTAATCATCATAACAATCACTGGTATGAAATTTTCTTCTTATGCTTTTATTGTAATGACGGTACAGCAGTAATTCAAAGTTGAGCTACAATCATTAATGTATAAAATACAGAACTGGGAATGGAAGTAAGACATAAGGGTATAAGAAAAAGAAACGGTCTCCAAGCATTTATTATTTTTTTGTCTCTAACACCTGGCCCAAATTGTTAGTTTAGACAGATGTAAAAGAGTTGATTACATATATTCTTAAGTTTTTTTCCTCACAAAAGTATCTGAGGGATGGATGAATTGCTTCTGTATACTGCTGTCAGCTAATCTGAGATAAGTCATTGTCAGTGTAATTTGGAGTTAGAATTTGATGGGGTTTTCACCATACCTAAATGTTAATCTTTAAGTGAAGTACAAAGTAAATTTAAAATATTAATGGACCAGCTACTATTCACAACAAAAGCACCAATTTTTTTGGAAAGCAAACCAATTATGGATATTGATGTGCAAAGTAATCAACTGTGACTCATTGTGAAGAAAAGTACACTCTCCTGGGAGATTATTATTGACAGGGAACATTATTATGTAACTGATAGCTAAGAATGCAAAAACTTTAAATTTTTACCTCATGTTAAAGACAAAAATCTCAATGGGTAAGAGAGTCCTCTTGCTAAAAATGCTTTTCATGACTATCCTGAATTTATTTATAGCGTTAATTCTCTGAGAACAGAATAAGGTTATTACCTTCTTTCCTGAGGTCTAAATTGGTTTATTGGAATCACAATCCCCTTTGAAGAAGTGAAACTTAAGTATGAAACCCATGACTAAGTGGATGTATATCTGCTGGTAGCTAATAAAATGCATGCCGGATGCCTTACTTATGGTAAAGGGAAAGGATAGAATATCCTTTTTGGATACAATCCTTGAGAATTATCTCTGAGATTATTATAGAACAGTGTAGCTTTATCGCAGGTTTAGTGAAGGATTACTGCTTGTAACCATGTATACATACACATTCCAGTACAGGAAAGTAAACCCAGGGTCTTTGTACTATGCTAATATCTAGTCTCTTTTAAGACATACATATGTCACTTTAAAACAGGTTCTGGCTAAATTGCTGAATTTTTCAGGCTATGCTCCAACTTTGTAGCCTGCTGCCTCAGCCTCCCAGAGTACAAGCATTATAGACGTGTACCCTCAAACCTGGCTGTGACCAAAATTCACCAAGTGAGGATTGTTTGCACAAAAAAAATGTCAGGCTATGAAAACTCGCCTTAGGAATGCATGCTGTTTACTTTTTAAGGTGAAAAAGCCAGAGAGCATAGACAATGAACAAGTTTCCAGAACACATTGATTTTCAAGAACAAAATGGCATGTATCTCCTACCTCAGTTTGTGCTCTGCATGGACATCTTTTGAGATGCCTGGGTGATACATTGATACTAGGTTACGCTAATAGAGGATTTCAACTGCCTCAGAGTCAGAAAATGATAATTTAGTCTTTGTGGCAGAGCTGCTGCTTCTTGTCTCAGACCTGGAAGGAAGCACAGGAAATTTGAAAAACAACAAAGAACACTAAAATTGTTCAGTGTGACTCCCTAAACTTTGTGGATAGGCATCAGTGGTACTCAGCATTGCTGTGTAAATATGGGCGCAAGCGGAACGGATGAAGGAAAATTCTATAAGGTGCTAGGCAGAGCTGGTGTCCTGGGCAGCAAACCAGTGAGAAGAGGCTCAAAAGGGCTTATTGCCCTCAGTTGCTCTCTCAAAATTCTTAGTCATTTTATTTTTGAGTCCATGGGGCCTGAGGAATGGACAGCAAGAGCTTAGAGCTTCGGTGCAGGTCCAGTCCCTCTGTGGCTCCACCCTCTCATTCCGTGGATATGGTGCGACTGTCCCTCCCTCCGGGTCATTGCATTTTCTGCTGAGGTTGCAGGCCTGGCAATCCTACTGTACCCCTACCTGCAGACTCCATGCTACCTCCATCTCCAGTTTAGAGTGTTTTCTGTCCTGTGGGCCCTCCAAGACACAAAGCCAAACCTCAACAGAGTCATGGCTTGAGCCTAGTTCTGCTTCATGCCGAGAACCTCTAGTAGAAGAACCAAGGTCCAGAACAAAAATTAAGACTTCAGGTTCAGAGTAATCTCAGTGAAGGCATTCAATTGGGAGTTCAAGCACTTGATTTTAATTAGAGAACCACAGCTTTCTCTCAAGGAGCAGGGATGCAAGATACTTTCTGTGCGAAAGCAGACATAAGGACTATCAAAACTGGGGAGTATGGCTGCTTCAAAAGAGAGCCTTGTTGGTGGTCTTTGAAATTCTAATTTCCTGTTGTTTTTATTTGTCATAAAATATCACCATCATTTTGATACCTGTAGAGATAAGAAACTAGCCTCTTAAGAAGCGGAGAGCAATAAACAAAGCTCAGGGCCAGTTGCAGTCTGTTACTTAGGGATTCCAGAAAGCTGGGATTCAAGGAGGCAGATAACAGCTTATCCTGAAGGCTCCCTGATTGTTGTCTCCTCCCTTGCTTGGGAGGTTAATGTTTATCTCTTCCCTTCCTTGTAATGTTTTTGTTTAACCTTGGTGTGAGCCTAGCATTAAACAAATAGCGAAGGTCAACAGAGATTATAGTCTTTCTTTACTAAAGTGATTATGCACAAGCGTGTTCCCTGGCCCTAAATAACACTGAGATGCTTCTGGAGCTCTGGACTCACTTGGAGAGAGATAGATCTCAGGGAGACCTCCGAAGCTACATTCATCGGGTCTTCTCATCATTTCTTTGGCACCAACTCAGAGCATACAACAATACCTAATAAAAAAATCTAGAAATGATTCCTTGCTCCAGGGGTACAGAAGCACAGGCAGCAGGCTGAAGGTGGATTGCAGACATGGGTAGCCTTATCCTGGACTTAGGCACTGCTCATTCATTCATTCACCCAGTCATTGTTCATTGATATTTGCTGTGTTTGCCAGTCTGGACATTACAGATCATATTCTTTTCATAGGCCTTGCAGTTTATAATCACTACTCGTATTAACTTTTCCAAGCCTAAACCAGCAAATGAAAACACAACCGGTACAAAGTATTTCAGCTTTGGTAAAAAGGGAAATAATTCGTGTGTGTGCGTGTGTGTGTGTGTGTGTGTGTGTGTGTGTGTGTAACCAGGGATTGTGCTGGCCAGGCAAGTGCTTATTCTATTGAGCTACCTCCACGGCCCCTAAAAAGGCAAAAAATTTTTTTCTAAAACAATGTCATCTAGTTTCATACCCAAATTATTTCAATTTTTTATGTGTGCCTAATCATACTTATGTGTGCAAACATGCACACACACACACACACACACACACACACACACATGTACAATTGAGATGTGCTTAGAATGGTAATGAATGCTTAAACCTAAAAATTATCCAAAGAAAGCGACAGTGCCTCTGTCCCCTGCACACCATTCACCCTTGCTTCAGACACACTGGCTACCCCAGCCAGTTGGTGACATAGCTCTGGATGGCCTCTTCACACACGCCTGCAGCTGTGCTATTGTGGCTGCCTTACTGTCCTGAATCAGTTCACAATACATACATTGCATGGCCCTGTGGCTGTGGAGAAGAGCCAGAGATGGTCAGCTGGTGCCAGACCAGGGAAAGAAGGTGAACAAGGACATACTGTAAAGTTGTATTAACTTTCCATTGGATGGCACTAGGCACTCTATATTTCTGATTCCATATATATATATCTTTAAAATTCTAAATTGAAGCACAGTGGCAGTTTGCAGAGATCACTGGTTAGAGGACACCTCGCTGGGGTTTTACAACCTTCAATATTTGCGGAGGCTTGGATCCAGGACTTCTGCCCATGCACATGTGCCAAATACTCAAGTCTCTTACAAAACGGCATAGCATTTGCATATGTAACCTACTTATGTGTTCCAATATTTGAAGTCATTTCTACATATAGAATGAACAATAAATGTCAAATTTGTGACAATAGTTTTACGCCACAGAGTTTAAACAGTAAGAAAGTGCTGGGCAGGCTGGAGCAGAATGATTGCCGAGAGTTAGAGACCAGTCTAGTCTACATAACAAATCCAAAGTCACCCCGAACTGCATAGCAAAACCCTGTCTCAATAAGTAAGTAAGTAAGTAAGTAACTAACTAACTAAATAGATAAATAAATCAATAAAGTTCCTAAGTGTTCCACACAGTTATGCAGTCCACAGTTAGTGGAATATTCAGATGCATAATCTTGAACATAGAAAGCTACCTACATTGGGCCAGGGAAATAGCTCAGTAGAATAAACGCTTGCCTGGCAAATGCAATGGCCTGAGTTCAATCTCTGGTCCTGTTAAAAAAATAAAAAAAAATAAAAAAGAGCTAACTACATATTAGTTTTATATATTTTCTTGAACATTTTTTTTTTTTTTTTTGGCAGGACTGGGGATTGAACTCAGTACCTTGCACTTGCCAGGCAAGAGCTTATTCCATTGAGCTATCTCTCTAGCCCCTAGCTTCATATATTTTGATTCCTTGCAATTTGTTAGAAACGTGAGCACCAAGTGGTTCACACCAACTAAGGTACTAAAACTACCTAGAAACTGTCTTAAGCAGTTTGGTGATAAATATAAATTAACGTATTATGTGGTAAGCAGCCAATCTATATATTTTTTGAGGATAGAACAAACAATCACTCTTTAGACATAATCAAGTTTCACCAAGTGACTGGGAATCCTAAAGTTATTTATTAAAATTGTAATCAGGTGCTTTTCTTCTAGAAAGAAAAGTTCAGAATCTGTGAACATGTTTGAGTTGGGTAAAAATACAAAGAAGACTTATTTAAAAAGTGCTTTTTAAGGTCTACAAGTGCCCTGAGTTGCTTGTTAAATATTACTCACTTGGCTCCAGCCAGGAAGGAGTCATATCATACAGCAGCAACAGGAGTGAAGAATGTACAGTTTTTGTACATGTGGATCAGGTGATTTTCATGTGGGAGGACTAGGGACAGCATTTAGGAAATGGTTCTATGAGGAAAACAGTTAAGGTTTTTAAGCTTTTCTGCTTCCAGACTGGGAAAATTCTGGGCACTTACTGGAGACATAAACCTCTTTGCTCTGTATGCTTGGATTTAAAAACAACACACAGAAGAAGCAGACTTCTTACGGAAAGAATGACAATGTACCAGCAGATGTCAGGTCACTAAGAAGAACAGTTCAGACAGAGACAAAGAATGTTATCCTTAACAGCTTAAAAATTCTAAACAAGGAACAGAAATCTCACATGTATTGGCATTCTTTGACAACTGCAGAAAATAATTTGTTAAAACCCTGAGCATAAGAGAAACTTTGAATAAGAAAACAGTGATTTTTCAGATACTTAGACTGTTACAGTTTTGTTTTGCTTTCCTAGTTAGGACAGTGTCTACAGGATCTCACTCTGCAGATCAGACTCATAATGATCCTCCTGTTTTCAGCCTCTCAAGTAAAGGGATTACTGGCGCCCTTCACCGCACCCAGTCTCAATGGCCCGGTCTCAGCGCGCTCTGGGGGAGGGGCCAGCACAGCATGACGGGATTGGAACCCCAACCGCTGCATTTACCTAAGCATGTACTTTAATCTGCTCAGCTCTTTGGCCAAGCCTGTGTGTTACACAGTTTTAAAGATGTAGGCAAACAAAACAACAAACAAGTGAAACAAACTTTGCTCTATCCACTCTCCAAGAGATTCCTCCCTTCAGGAACCCCATGTAAGTATTAAATATCTTGCATCGAGCCCTCAAATATAATTTTATTAGAATGGATTTTTCATAGTGCCAAATGTCAACCATTTAGACTGAACTTGATGCCATTTGATTCTCCAGAGAGTCAACAAGTTTGCTTGCAGAGTGAATTTGATCACTAAATATTTATTCAGATGTTTTATATTTGTTCTATTTTAAAATGTTGATTGCTATTATAAAACTAAAATGAAGATTTATTTTAATTGAAATTATCAAAGGTTCTGTGTAAATTTTGTGGTTGATTCAAGTCTTCGGTTTCTAATTATGTTTCTTTCCCAGCTAGTCTCTGCTGAGTGCCTAATTTATACCGATCAGTAAGTCATGAGTTATCTGAAATATAAATGATAGAATCTACATAAATTAAATTTGATCTCCCAGCAGAAAGGAAGAAGCTCATTGGGAAGAAAGGTTTAATATGCTCTTAAAATAAAATTTGGGGTTATCTGTAGATTCCAATTTTCCATTCTCCATTGTTATAGATAATTAAGTCCTATTTTAATTTGTTAAAAATTCCTTTTAAAGTAATAAAAAGAAGTTAGACTTGTTCTTATCTTTTTCTAAGCATGAGAGCAGTATTTTTTCAGTGCTCCATGAATCAGGCTTGAGTGACACTTGCAGCTCGTGTTATGGCAGGCGGTGCAAGTTCTCTGCTTTGTCACTTATTACGCGAGGTAGGCTTTTGAAGATGCTCCCGTGGGCTCAAGAATGCAGGGACGTACTATAAATTATCAGACTTTTTGAAAGGTGAAACAGCGCTTGTAAGAAGATGGTGAAAAAAGGAAAACAATGTAAGCACATAATTAAAAAGAAGGGAAGGGAGAGCGCAATGACTCTCCCTTGCTGAGAAAGATCTGTAGAAATCCTCACCCCTTTTCATCTCGGCCAACCACGGAACAAACTATGAGGGAGGTGTTTCGAAGTTCTGCTCACTCAGGCCTTTAGCTTAGTGACGACGATCTACGCAGATGAACACAGAAGTTCCCTATGTTACCTTAGGGGCAAAATGTACAATTTCTGTGAGTTTATATTTATTCTGCTGGTGGCACTGAGGTCATAGGCTTCACAGTCGCTACATGCAAGATCACTGTATACCTGCTCACCCTTCGCATGTAGCGAGTTTCGCTCAGGACAAACATGGTAGGGATACACTGTTTGGCAGAAACTAGAAATGTGAAGGTAGGTTGGGAATTAATTATAAATTTTTATTTTGAAGGTTGTTCAAATTATGCTTCATTGGTTCCCAATTTATTTGTTTAATAAACTGGAAAATCATGTTTAAGGATTTGTAAAATAAGAGTCACACCTCAGCCTCTCCTTAAAAAGAAGAAAGAAATTACTTCTCTTGCACTGTCCTGAATGTTTCCCCCCCATTCACCTTGACTCTGATCTACTAAAGCAATTATTACCCCTCCCCCCATGCTAGTAAGTATTTTTTAAAAAATGAAACAAGACATCAAGTAGAGAAGTCAGAGAAAATCTAATTCTTTAGGGAAGTCAGCCACAATAGTTGCATTTTTAAACTGTATTCTTTTTATTAGTACAGATTTGTGGGATGTTTTGGTCACACCCACCGTAGAGATCCTGCACTGTACAGGACGCGTCTCCATCCTTTTTGCCCCATTCCCCTCCCGTCCTTTCATTGACCCTTCTTCCCATCTCCCTTTGCACAAGCTTTGTTTCCAGTTTTTCTTTCATTCTCTTTCTTTTTCCTTTTTCTTTCCTTCCCTCCCTCTTGCATCCATTTTCCATTTGAATATGTTCTTTCTGCTTCCTAATATCTTCACCATTATGCTCTTCGCTTACCCATTGGGTTTCTCATACAAGAGAAACAAGGCAATATCTAAATTTGTATCTGATTTATTTCATTTAAAATTAAAGTGGCATGAGGTAATTTCCATGAGAGACAAATGTGGAAAGCAGTTTTAATCCAATTTAGGCTAGCCACTGAACATGTCCCAATTTAACAGAGCAGGAAATGTCTGGCCCCCTTCTTTGTTTCACCTCAGTTTAAATTTCCTTGTTTGGTTGCTAGGGCAACCACAATGAAAGGTGGCCGATGTTAACTCAGGTAGTTATGGGTTGTTACCATGGTAGGTTGTGGCCAGGTCATGAGAATTTATGATGACACAGGGTTTCACGCACTTCTTTGGAGCTAGTTCTGTTTCCTTCCTAACTCTGCTATGCTTTATAATATCTTAACACAGATGGGCAAGAGCAAGATACTCCAGGCAGTGTCATGGACAGATGATTCCACCCAGGTGCCACCTATCTCTAAGAAGACGTCCTAAGGAGAGGGGCTGAGGCATTCTAGGCCGAGTTGTGGAGAGTTCACTCGGCCTCTATTTCTAAGATAGGTCAGAGGGTAAACTAATGCTACTTCACTCAGGATAAAATTAACCTGTTGAGGGCCACCATCCTCTAAAATATGAGACACATTATAGCGAGAGTATTAGTTATTTTTGTAACTAACATTTACAAATGTCAGTAGGTGCTTGATTATACAATAAATAAGCAAACTTGAATGAAATTTAATTGTGACACGTGGGACAGTGGATTCCCTGGCCCATTCCTTATGATGTTATCTGTTCAGGAGAGCAGGACTAGAGTCAGTAAACAAGCTGACCACTCATATTTCGGGGTTTGAAGCCGACCACTCATATTTTGGGGTTTGCGGGCTAATGGAAGCATGTTTCTATGACTGGGACTTTTCATCACCAACATTTCCTCTAAAATAATCTGATGCCAGACTCTACGAAATGTTTTCTGTTATTAAAGGTAGGGTATAATGGGATCACTACATGATAAGTGAGGTTCATTTTCTCAAGAAAAGCCAACAGAACACCACCGCCCATGACCTAATTACTTTGCTCTTTTTAATTGCATGGAGTTAATGTAAAGAATAAAGCAGTATTGCATTAGGAAATACTTTTAAAAATGTGGATTCAGAGGTTTTACTTGGATCCAGCCAAGTATGGACTGAAACCTTCACAAACTGTGAGCCAAATAAACCTTTCCTTCCTTCATTTTGAGTGTTGGGTATTTGTCCCACCAACGAGAGAAGAGTAACTAAGACACATGGTTACACTTAGGAAATGACAAGCTTGAGAAAAAAATGAAGAAAAGTAAAATTCTGACTGGCATGAATTTAAATCTTAAATTCACTGAGTGCCTCTATTAATGACTTTCATTTTACTGGGGCAAACCAGTGAAGAGATGTATTTTGGCTCCACCGTACTCAGACTGATAATTCCATCAGTATTAAAACACAATCCCAGGGATGATGAATCAAGTCTCAGTCTATAGAAGCCACACCCCATGATTGCATGAGGGTTTGGGGTGACAACTAGACATAAACCATAACACCATGGATTTTAGGTAGAAATATTAATTAATATTGATTTTAATTTTGTAGGAACTTACGAGGCACAAAAATATTCTAGTTCTTTTATTATTTCATGTGTATTAAGACTCTATAATCCTATACATTAGAATGATAAATTACTTATTTGTAATTTTTCATCAATAGATAATTCATATTTCTCAATTTTAATATTTTATGTAACTTATCAAATCCCACCAGGAATACAAATGTGGAAAATAAAAGCAGAGAAAGGATTTTTTGAAAGAAATTCTACCGTAACAATGAGGCTAAAGACAGAAAAAATACAAGAGAAAAGAAAAAAAGTACAGTTACATGAGGTAATTAACTAAACTTCTCTTAGCATTCTTCCACAGACTTAGAAGAACCAACTTAGACTTAGACTTAGACTTGGAAGAACAAGCTAAGATGAAAAGTAAAATTGTCTCATAAACATAGGCAAAAGTATAGACAAAAATAGATTAGCAATTAAAATATTTACAAGTATGTCAAGTTATAGAGAAAGAAACAGCCATGCTTATAGTAGCAATTGGTGCTGCAGGAAGTCCCACGTATCCAAGACATTTATGGCATGTCACCAGCAATTATATCGATGAGTCATTATCAGACAGAAAGAATTCAGACGAAATAAAGCAGTATAAATTAAGCTGCTTGTAATAGTGAAAAGCTGGAAGCAAAGTTTCCATGCGAGAGGGTGTATGAGGACAGATTTTATGCAATGTCTGGCCAAAGCTGAAGATCAAAGACAAAAGTACCCAACATGTAAGCATATAAATCCACCGCTGAAGTGCTGGCTGTTAGGGCTGGCCATATTCTTGCAGAGGCTAGCAAGTGGACTACAGAGTCCCCTGGTTGTGCCATTTCTTCTGTGTTTCCAACTCCAGTGGGGCTGTGGCACAGCACCTAGAGGACACTTAAGTAGCCCTGGGAGTAAATGTCTCATGAAATTTGAGCTCTGGGATTCTTTCTGATTGGCTAATGGTTTACCCTGTAGGCTTGAGGGTGTATGTGGAGGAGGCGAAGGAACACACAAGAAGGCAGGTAGGGAAGCGAGTTGGGAGACTGAGGAAGGAGTAACAGGAAGGAGCCCTCACGCCCACAGTGTGGGTGTCAGAGGCTTAAAGCACCCTGCAAATCAGTGTGGTCTCCTTAGCAATATTTAAGCTTGAGCCATTCTTCTACAATTCTGTCTGCTCCCCATGTCCTTGTGGTGTTGCTGCACTCCACAAGCCACCTTGGTGGTCGGTTACGTGGCAGCATGATTGGGACTCAGCTACCTTCTAGGGTTTCCCTTGACAAATTGAGGCCATGCCTCTTGGTCATCACACTTCTTTTAGCCCCGCCTTGTACATGGATTGCAGTTGTCCCTTGGTGTCCACGAGGGTTTGTTCTAAACCCTGTTGCACATAACCACAACCCATGCATGGATCAAGAAGATGTGGCATTCGTATGCGGTAGAGCATGACTTTGCCCTAAAGAGAGATAAAAGCTGAGTCATTTGTTACAGAATGGATGCACCTGAGACAATGATGTTTGGCAAAGTAAATCAGAAACACAACTGAAATATCAAGTGCTTTCTCTTATGTATAAACATACACAACAAGTAAAATAAAAGATAATAGGAATCAGGGAGACAGACTTTTATGAAAGGGACCAAGAGCTGGAGGGAAAAGAGAAGGGAGGAGAGATCTCAGAGGTGTTCTGTATACACACTTGTCCCACACAGTGAACATAATCATCACATACCACAAACCTGTTCTAATAAAAATAGAAGTTAGAAGAACTCCACGCGTAGCTTAGATATATTTAAAATCGTCTGGATTACTGGTGATATCCGGGGCAACTTGAAGACTTTGGTAATAGTTGCTAGGCTGTAGTGATTATGGAATGCTGACAAAAGCATCTCTGTGCATGTCTAGTGTTGACGCGGTTTGTCCTGTCTTTGCTAGTTGGATTTAAGGGTGCATAATCTGCAGATATGGAGGCACAACTGGAGCTTTCATGTCCCTGTCACATAAGCTCCACTCCTTGTGCCTCTTTTTTATCAATAATATTAATACTAGAAAAACTATGCAGGGGTCTTATATGACTGAATTCAGTACAGCTCCTCACAGCCCTTCTGATCCAGTCAGAGCACCAATTCGCCTCTCAGTCAACAGCTCGCTGCTCTAAATTTTTCAAACAAGAAGCAAACAATGCGTGTGTAGAATTCTCAGAGTGGCACTGCATCTGTCGTTTTTTCTGGAAGACTCAAGAATACATCGCAGAATTCTTGTTTTTCTTTTTGGAAGCGGTATCTTAGAAAAGCGGAGACCATTTCTGAAGGTTATCAGTTTCCACAGAATTTGTGCCTGTCATTTCCATTCTCTGACAAAGAGTATCTTTCTCCTAACTCTTCTGAATTTGACAGAGCTGAGCTTTATATAGCATAAGTTCAGCAGCAGCATGAGTAATGTCACCAAGGCAGCAACTGCAAAGCCAAATGACTGATGAAAACTTTGACAAACATTTGAAACACCCCTGTAATCTCACCATTTGTTTTCCTTAACTTTTACACTTAAACTTCCTTTATGGAGCATGGAGTCAAGGCCCTGAAAGGCTCACCAGCATAGGCATCAGGTCACGTTTCAGCCATGAATTGAATTTGTAATGCTTCACAGTGTGCAGAATGCTGAAAACATTATGCGGTTTATATTCAGAATGATAAGCCAGAGCTCCCAGGGGTAGCAATCCTTCACCTTGAAGGGCTCATACAAAATGTTTTGCTAAAATGCACATCATTAGGCAAAGAATTGTGCAATGGGGATGGGAAAGCCTGTTGTTGAATCTTCCTCATTGTGGATCACAATTTCCTATGCAATTCTCTGTTTCTTCCAATCCTGTTTAAAGTCACCCATTCAGAGATTTTAAATACCAAAGGTGAATTTTTTTTTTTTTTTTTTTTTTTTTTTTACTGTATTTTGATACTTTGTTTGCTACACAGGGCTGCGTTGCTATCTTTTAGGAATTTTAAATCCTAGGAACAATTTATTGAACTGCGGTGGTTCAAACCTATTCCATGGAGTACCTTGAGGGCACTCAGGTGTGAGGCTACTAAAGCAGCAAAGTTGGCAGTTTCCCAACCCATGGGCAAATGTAAGAATAAATCTTTCTGCATTTTATTTCCTTCCATTTGTGTATGTGGGCAGTGCACAATATGCGTAGTAATTGCAAAGTTCGGCAACCTATTGGCTCTTAATACTCACAAAGTGGCCTATTGAATGTACACGAAAACTTACATTGATAAAATACCTTCAAAGTCAATTTTCTTATTTTGATACTGGTATGGTTGTGTCTAGATGTCCCCCCAAAGCCTCATAGAATCATTGGCACAGGCTTTTAGAATTTGTGATTAATTCATGATCCAGTGCTGGGATTATGGGTATGAATGCTCTACCTGCCCTAGGGTGGATAGACTGAATGCAATGCGGAGAAGTGAGAGAGGCTTGCTAACTGCCGCCACAGCCCCTGCTGCTCCTTTTGCTCTTTGCTGTTTGCTACTGCCATGAACTGCTGCCCTCTGCCATGTGTCCCTCTGCCTTGGAGCCAGTTGAGTATAAACTGAAACCCCATTATGAACTAAACAGATCTTTCCTTCCTTAATTTTGGATGTTGGGTACTTTGTCTCAGCAATGAGGAAAATGCAAGAAGGTGGCGCAGACATTATTATTTCCTTTTTACCACTAAATCAAATGATAAATGAAAATTCCAAGAGGTCCTGGTTTTGGACTAAGCTCCTGGACCAGGCCTCCACGGACCAGGCTAAAGGGAAACATGGATCGCTCACACTAAATTTCATATCGCAAAGCTGCTACTGTACTTTTTATCTTGCCTACTGAGAAGTTAGGATTGGAAAGACGAGGCTGATTTCCAAACATTTTGAAACAGGCTGATTTCCTTTGGCATGATAACAGCATTCCTTTTGTTTTAATTGTTGCGCAAAAGAAGTGATCGGCAATAACCTCATATTAATAGATCAATTATACTTCTATTATTGAGGCTTTCTGTCTTGGCCTTATCTGGAAAGTAGTAACCAATCCAATTTGTTGTTTCATTTCTGATTTATTCTGCTTTTCTGTCTCTAAAAACAAACTTTTCTGCTCAGTCAATTAGAATATTTATTCTACTTTATGAAACAAAATGATGCCCAATTCTAGAATATAAATAAAGCCAATTACACTAAATTGTGGTAATGTCATCATTTGAAAAATTGAAAGTTTAGAGACTTGATGAGGATGGTATTACTACTAAGAGTGCCAGGCAGTACTGACTGGCATTTCATTTGCTAATGAAGTATGTCTTTGTTGTTTCTTAAGAGCTTATTTTAGCCACCAAATTCAGAAGCTCGTGGCATAATGGAGACAAGGGAAATACTTATAGACATGAACTGTATATAAATGTAACAAATTAAACTGTATATTCAAATAAGGACTGTAAAATCTAGCCAATTGAATAACAACTAGAGAAACTTTGGGAAGAGATTGCTGAGGACATGTTTGTTATGATGTTCTGAGTTGAGAAAATCTGAATGGGAAATAGATATGTTCTAAAAGGTAAATTTGGAAATGTGAATGTGCTAGATCATGATGAATGCCTATGTCAGTTTATGGATCCTGGAGTTTATCATTCTCCTGCCTCCTTGTTTTTACCACATACAGTCAATCTCACAAGTATTAACAAGACAAAAACAAACGAACTCCCAAAAATTTTGGAAGTATATATGTCACAGAAATGAAAGAGTTTTTATAGAAATGGATTAAGAAAAAGTTGAAGAGCCTGGGGGCACAGCAGCCCCGACCAACAGACTGAGTGACTGGTAGACACACAGGGAGGACCTCTCAGCCTGTGGCCCCCACCACTTCCACCAGAACTCAGCATCCACGCAGAGCAGCCCTCACTGACCAACCAGTGGGCACACAGGCAGGACCTCTCTGCCTTCAGGCTCCCGCCCTGCCACCAGAACTCATCCCCTTCCCTCACCAGCGCTGACTGACCAACCGACCAATGGGCAGCTGTGCAGGTAGGACCTCTAGGCCTCTGTTCCCCAGCACTTCCACCAGAACTCAGCCCCCACCCTGAGCAGCCCCCACCTACAGACTTACCAGTGAGTGTGCAGGCCGGACCTCTCAGCTTGTGCCCCCTGCACTGCCAGCGGAACTCTGCCCCAACACACAGCTCATGAGTGGCAGGCATATAGGCAGGAACACTAGGCCTACCCTCTCCCACCACCAGAGCTTCTGCCTGATACAGAATCCAGCTCCTGCGGTGAAGCCCCACAGCAAAATTCTCTGCAGAGAGGCTGAGGGTCAGACAGTACCAGCTAACCCAGGAGCTGAGCATCTTGCCAGAGGAGCACAGTGGGCTCTCATCCAAAACGTGCATGAGGAAGACTCTGAGGACTGCAGCCAGACCCAGCCAGGGACATATGGACAAGATCAAACTTAACAGATTAGGACCCAAATTCTAGTAGGCATTAACGGCATTACTTCACTAAAGTTCTGCACCAAAATTGAGATCACTGCTATACAGAATGATACAGATGAGGAGCAAAATGAAATCTCAGGTCCCGAGCCCACCCCCAACAAATATAGGAGACACTACTTCAGAACTGAATGGGAATCATGCAGCCAAAATCTCTGAATTAGTAGCACCTGAAGTAAACAGACAAATGCAGAAACATATGCAGGAACTTGGATTGGAGATAACCTCTGAAGCAAAAAAAAGAAATCTTTGAATAACTAGAGTCTGAAGTAAAAAAAAAAAAAAAAAACACATCTCTAAATTAATGGTGTCTGAAGTAATGGAACAACTGCACAAAAAGAGGAAATGAGAGCAGAAATAATCTCTGAAGTAGAAAAAGAAAGGATAACTATAATCAAAATCTTAATAAATGCCTCTAAAGAAGACATTGATAGGGGCCTGGCAGGATGGCTCAGCGGTCTAAAGCACCTGCTTGGGAAAGCTTGGGTGGCTTCAGGGACTGCGGCTCGATCCATGGCACCACATGCTGCACCAGCCCTGCCCTCGGGGTGGGCTGAGCCAGCCATAGAAATGAGTGAATAAGCAAACAAAGGTTCTGAAACAAGAAAAAAAAAATAAAGCAAAGTAAAAAATTCTAAAAAAAAAAAAAAAGAAGACATTGATAAAAAAAATTAGGGGAGAATAGAAAAATTATGGAATCCTTGAATGAGCAACATAGGAAGGAAATAGGTCACATGAAGGAGTTTCAAAGAGATATAGAAGAAAATAGATCTCAATCACAAGCTGGCAACAACATATGAAGAAAAGTGAAGATAGAGTTTCAGATCTTGAAGACATAGTCACAGATAGTGAAAAGGTAGGAAAGGATCTCTAAAAACAACCAGGATGCAGAAAAAAGTAATTCAGCATCTGCAAGATGATGCAAAAATGAACAATGTGGCATTTACAGGCATCAGTGACAAAGAAGGACTCAGTACACATGATATAGAAAGAGTTTAGGCAGAAGCAAGAGCAGAAAACTTGCCCAATATGAGACAGCAATTGGACATTCAGGTAACTGATGCATACAGAATTTGAAATAACAATAACCTGACTAAAAACACACCCAGGCATATAATGGTCAAGATCCCAGAAATCTAGGAAATCTACTAAAAGCAGCTAGAGAAAAGAAGTACATCACATTTAAAGGAAAACCCATCTGAATAATGGCAGATTTCTCCTCATAAACCATGAAGTCAAAAAGAGCATGGAGCAGAGTGTTTGAAGTCCTGCATGAAAACAAATTCTAGCCCAGAATGTTATACCCTGCAAAACTCTTTCAAATATGAAGGAGAAGTGAAATACCTCCTCAACAAGAAACAACTAAAGAATTTCACAATGTCAAAGCCAACCCTACACGGACTACTAAAAATATTTTGGAGAGGGACCAGAAAAATTTAACCATGAAGCATAAACACAAAACTAAATTAGTATGCTGAGCTGTAAAAGGCTTATATCAACAGCTTGTGATATTACCAGTTTTGCCAGTAATCCATTATGATTATGGAATACTGGGCTATGTATACCACTACTTTCTCTTAGTTCATTAAGAAGAAATTTTTTGTACCAATAATGATTAGAAAAATTATCTTGTCTACACCCTGAGCTCTGTATAACTACTACGATGACAACAATATGCACTGTAAAATAAATAAATAATACATAAATAAATGAATAAATAAAATACAATAAAATAAATAAATTTTTCAGATAGTTAAAAAAAAGAAGTGGTGATAGAATCTTTCTTTGAGGAACTGTGAGAGATAAAATTGTACTTTTGCTCATTCTGGAACCCCAAGACTGTTCAAAAGTACTTTCTTAATTAAAGAAATAAAAAATGTGGAAAAAAAAAAGTTGAAAAGAAACTTATATTATAGTTAAAGACTGACAAATTATACCATACATTGAGGGATAAAGATTGGTTCTTATGTTTATCAACTTGGAGGCTGTTAGAATCAGCTGAGAAGAAATTGGAAACCATGCCTGATACCAACTTCCTTTAGTTACTCAACTAAGGGAAAGCTTAGGCGGCTGCAGGGACCGCGGTTCGATCCCTGGCACCACATGCTGAGCCAACCCTGCCCTCAGGGAAGGCTGAGCTTGCCATAAAAATAAATAAACAAACAAAAGTTCTGACACAAGAAAAAATAAATAAATAACATAGAAAATTATATAAAAAAACTAAGTCCTTCTTTTCCACTAGAATTATATGCTCAAAAAACCTTGTCTTTAACCGCATTGCCTTGTTACACTTTAAATTTTTTCAAGGTTTAGTTTTCTGCAAATGGAACTGAGAAATTTTCCCAACTAATGTATCTTACAAGAGTGGATGTGTTAACATATTCCTTAGTGAAAACTTGGATTTAAAAGTATAAAATACCTACTTGAATTTTTTTTTTTTTTTGAACCAGGGATCGAACTCAGGAACTTGCACTTACCTAGATTTTTTTTAATACTAGAAAGGGGAAAAAAAAAAATCACATTCACTGCTACATTGTAAAGAGGGAAAAATCTAATCCTAGGATTAGAAGAGAGCTAACTTCTAAAAGGGTCATTCTTTTTTGAATAATAAATAAATTAATTAATTAATAACATTACCACCTGCCATGTTAAGAATAGTTCTTTGGTATTTACAGTCATTGGAAGCTTGAAACTTTGCTTTAGCTATGCAAGTTAGGAATTTCGATTAGTACATGTCGTGTCAGTGTGTAGGAGGAGCAGCTTCCATAGTGCTACTCCTGTCATCAGAAACTTTTGTTGTGTTTGAAATGATGAGTTGTGTAAAGCCAAAGAATCCCATGTCAGTTCCTCTTCCATAAAACAGAACCAGCGTTTCTTTCTAGTGTTCAGCTGCAGGTGGAAACTAACACTGTACATGGCTCTTTAAATAGTATAAATTCGTATGAAGAGACCAATTCCCAGGTTCATGTTTACTTTGGCACCCAATGACTTCCGTGGCATAAATCGCAATTCTGTCCTAGGATTACTTTGTGTTTCAAATATGGGAGATCAATTATCTTGTGATTAAAAATATTCTACTTGTGTTAATTCTTTTTTCACTCAAAAATATTCCAAATATGGATATCATTATCCATAACAATACTTGAGATTTGCTCATAAATCTCAGGCTTTTCCAGCTGTTCTGTTTATTAGAGTTTAAAGTTGGGCTTTTTTTCATTAATTCCTGTAACACATTGTCCCTATTTTTTCAAAAGTTGTATTTTTATAGAAACCATAGGATGGAGGACTTAATACATTTCCTACATTCCTTGGCTTCCTTTCCTTCAAACACAGAAGCTGCAAAATGATGTCACGCCATCAGGCCATGAAGAATATAGGCTGTTACTACCTGTAGCTTCCTCAAAGTTGTGTGCTTATTTTGACATTTCACGTTCATATAGGAGAAAACTTAATTTTGCTGTGAAATTCTTCCTGTGATGCAGACACTGCTATTAAACTTCCTTCCCCTCTAGCAGCAGTTTTCAAGTACCTGGGTAGGTGTGCAGACACCATAGACAGCGTCGTCTCCTTTCCAATTTGACTACATCAAAACACCTCCATTTATTACTTCCTGAGCAATAAGGAACAGAAGGAAATGAGCAATGCAGAAACTGAGGCAAAAATAATAATCATTTATAATCTATATACCAGGTACAGTCATTTTCATCCTATTTTTACCCATTATGTGTGCTACATATTGTGAGTTTTAGAAGGTTACGAGTGAATAAATTAAGCCTTAATATATGAGCACTAAGAAAAAGTCAAAGTTATAAAAATAGCACAGAACTATGGCTACTAAGCAGGCAGGTAGGTGGCATTAGACTGCTTTAGTTAAAGCACGTAAAATTTCACCTACGTCAGATGAACAAATTCCCAAGACCCATTGTAGGAGGAGGTAATTATGATTAACAACAATATATTGTATATGTCAACATTTTATTTTGTTTTATGTTTTATGTATTTGGCACAGGATCTCACAATGCAGCTCAGAATCATAGTGATCCTTCTGTTTTCAGCCTCCCCAGCACTGGGATTACAGGCATGCACCACCAAGCCCAGTCTCTGTGGCTGGCTCAGGGAGCCTGGGGTGGAGCCAGCATGGTATGGGGTGCTGGGGACCAAACCCTGTCCCTTTGGTTGCCTAAGCAGGTGCTTAATCTGCTGAGCTATCTCATCAGCCCCTGAGAATAGATCTTAAAATATTTTTATAACAAATAAGTATGTTAAGTCATGTATACATTAATTGCTCACCTTCAGTCATTCTATATTTCAAAACATCCCATTTACCCTGAGTATCAGCAATCTTTATTTATCAAGTGAAAATAAAAAAATTAACACTTACTTAATAGTCTTGCTACTGTCACACAGTGCATAGGGTGCTGGGATCCAGACGCGGGAGTCTCTGCATCCATGGCCTCAGTCCCTCTCAGTGTGATACAACAACTTTATGGTCTCATTCACTACTTTAAGTGCAGAAGTACACAATGTCAGGCACAGGGCGCTGTTGCCTTTGTCAGTTCGACCTCACAGAGCTGTGTAACTTCCTACAGCTGCGTTCCAGAAATTGCTTTCCAGGAACTGGCCCTCATTGGCTCCTTATAGTCAGTGGACACCTTTCTCTTTCTGTCTTCAGCAGCTAAATGTTGATAGTTTGAAAGGCATCACGTTAGGAGGCCTTACACTATGGAAACTAGCAAATTCAGTGAATTGGAGATGAAGCAGTGAGATTAGTTCCACTTTAGACTGAAGATTAGGAAAAAATAGAGCTTTATTAATCAGGTTTTTACCATGAAAAGATGTTAGAATTCTTCAAATAGTTTTTCTGCTTCTATTAAAATGATCACATGATCTTTGATTTGCTTATGCTGAATAATCTTGCATTTCTGGGATTTAACCTACTTGGTCAGGATGTATGATTTTTTTTTTTTTTTTTGAGGATACAATACTTTCTTTTTTTATTATTTTGTGGGGATTTTAATTTCTATACCCATTAAGAAGATTAGTATATAGTTCTCCTTTTTGGGGACAGATCCTTGCCTAGTTTTGGAATCAAGGTAGCACTGGCTTCCGGGAATGGCTTTGGGCCTACACCTTCCCTTTCACTAGGTTAAAGAGTTTCCCTTACCTGTCTCTAACAGTGGTTCTCAACCTTTCTAATGCTGTGACCCCTCAATACAGCTCCCCATGTTGCAGTGATCCCAAACCGAAAAATAATTTTGGTGGCTACTTCGAAACTGTAATTTTGCTACAGTGATGATTCGGAATGGCTTTAGGAGACCCCTGGGCTCGCAACCCACAGGTTGAGAACCGCTGCTAGAACTCAGTAGCGAGTCCATCCAGACCTGAGGGCTTCTCAGTGGGTATACTTTTTATTATGTTTCAATATCATTGCCTCTTCTTGGATTATTTAGGGCTTTTGCATATATCTTATGTGGTTTGGTAATCCACATCTGTTGCAGAATCTACTTTTTCTCAATTATCCAATTTCTGGGTAAACACTTTTGTGAAATAGTTATTATGTATCTTTTTTATTTTCGCTGTTTTCATTGTGATTTCAGCTTTTCCACTCCTAACTGTATTTCTTTGTCTCTTTCTCTCTCTCTTTTAAGTTAGGTTGGCTACAGGTTGGTCTGTTTTGTTTAGTCTTTCAAAAAACCAACTCTTTAATT
>PVJA010002227.1:77342-110587 GCA_004027025.1 Myocastor coypus | reverse complement strand
TTTTTTTTTTTTTTTTTTTTTTTTTTTTTTTTTTTTTTTTTTTTTTTTTTTTTGTCTTTTTGAGACAGGGTCTCACTATGCAGCTCAGGCTGGCCTTGAGCTCACTTTTGTAGCCCAGGCTGGTCTCGAACTCGCACCGATCCTCCTGCCTCAGCCTCCCGAGTGCTGGGATTACAGGCGTGCGCCACCACGCCCGGCTCAAATCTTTTTTCTACAGTTTTATATTGCGAAATAATTTGACCATTTTAAAAACATTCTTGCAGAACATGTACTTTGCATCTCTTCCTCTGAGTATAGTGCCCAGCACAGTGTGGACTTTCAATAAGGGTTGTTGAATAAAAGAATGTAGTTGATGGAGATGCTTTGGACTTCCAGTTATGCATCTTCTGGAGACAGTTTCTTTGATAAAAGGGAGCCATTTCTTTCAGGAAATCAAAGTCCCCAGTGCAGGCTGCAGGGATGATTAATGACATGAGGATGCAAAAGATGTTGCCCTATAGCAAGATGTCACTTCACGTTATTAGAATTTGACTTACTATTCAAGGATGATTCTAATACTAAAGATATATAGTAACAGGTGTTGGCAAGAACTTCAAAAATTGGGACCTTTTTAGATTCCTGGTAGGAATATAATATGGTGCCGCTACTGTAGCAAACTTGACATTTTCTCAAAAGTTAGATATAGCATTAAAAGTTGACCCAGAAATACCTGAAAGAAAACAAAATAAACATTCAAGCAAAAAACATATTTTCAGTATCCAGGGCCTTACAAACTGGAGATAGGATTCAAACCCAGATAGGCTGGATTACTGTGTCTACTCTAATGACTCTGCTTCCCACTAAATGAGTGCACCAGGGAAACACCACTTTGTCAGGCCTGGGCTGGGCAGCTGGATGATGTGCTTTTAGGAACCATCCTCTGCCTCTTTCCATGCTTTCTTTAAAACAATCCGCATGCACATTAGGATAAAGAGAAAGCCTATCTCAGTAGTTCTTTCTCAGCAATCTCAAGCCCTGCATAATCACACAAAAAAAGAAACATAAAAACAGCCCCTCCTCCCACACTTCCATGTAACAGAGAAGTTACTGTATGTAGAAGCCCAGCTGTCCAAACTAAGATCTTTAGTCTCCAAGCATATAGAAAGATGGGATTTAACTCACTTGTCCTTGTGAAGACATTAATATTGTTCCATCACTGAGCAGCTGAAGCCCTCGATAAATCTCCATTTAAAGGCAAATTTGTAAACGCCTAAGTGTAGTCATAATAATAGTGTTGCAATCCTTATTTCACATGCTCAGAGTGGTAGATTATTTATATAGCATTGTGTTCAATGTTAACCATTTTGGGACACAAATTATAAACTCTTAGAATTTTGAGGAAGCTTATAAAAAAGATAAACAATAGAAATAAAATCTAATTTGGGCAAATTATGGTGAGGAATTACTCAACTAAATTAGAAATCATTTTTTATTCACTCTGTGGATAGTGTCCAGGCTGACAAAAGAGAAAGAATATGGATAGTTTTCCATTAAATAAAACTCATAAACCAGTGAGGTTTGTTGTCATTTTCCATTTCCCATTTCTCTGCACAGTAGGGCCTGAGTGAGGACACTTTTCCTGCTATTGTTATGCAACAGGCAGCTATGCCGTCTCGGGAGCATGTAACGTAAGCTTCATGTCTCACTCATGCTTCTGTGACTAAACTGAAGTTCACTTAGTCTTCCCTGAACCTCACAGGACTTGACCCAAGAGCCAAGCCAGTTTCAAATAGGCTCTCCATGTCTGCCACTCTGTTGAGACCAGCAGGCACTTAGGCACTTTCTTCCAATTGCTCTGGCAGAATTAAGAGACCAAGCCAAGGCACATTGACTCTTTTCTAACCATCACCACGTCCTGTTGGCCAATGTCAATCCCATGAATAAGCCCAAGTCCAAGAAGCAACAATAGATATTTGGCCCACGATGGCAAGAAAGCAAGGCTAGGCACATATGAAGCTATTACCGGAAATTATCATCCACTTGGCTGCTATCAAAACATAACATAAATTGGTTGACTTGAAAATAGAAAAATTTGGTTGCTAGCTGTTCTAGAGGCTGAGAAGTCAAAGATCAAAGCAGTGTGTTGAGGGCCTATGCTCTGGCTCACAGAGCCTCCTTGCATGTCTGTACAAGATGGAAAGGAAAAGCCCTCTCAGTCATCCTTCATAAAAACACAGATTCCATTTAGGAGGACTCAGGCCCCAAACTCTAATCACCTCCCAGTGGCCCCATATTTTAAGACCACGCTGTTGAGGTTTAGTCTTTCAACATACAAATTTTGAGAGGATACTAACATGTAATTTGCTGCCTGGAGGAGTAAGAAAGTGAGGCCAATAATTAAACCCATTATAAATGACATGAATTCTTCAAAAACATTCAAGTTTGGCTTTTATTTTGTTCTGTTTAATTTTCTGTAGATCCAGAAGATTTAAAAAAAAAAAAAAAAAAAAGAAATTAAAAAAAAAAACCCTCTGTAGTAGCTGAAGTTCTGCCTGCCCAAGTTAGGAACAATAACAATTTCTCTTTGGAAAGCAAACTTTCTCCATGTGAAAGTCAGATAGTGTCGATATCCACCCCATTCCATCTCAACCTCCACAGATGCGAAAATTCTTGAAACTTGGAACTGGCCAATGAGAGTTGTTTTTCCTCTTTCACACTCTAATTGGGTTAGAATTCAATATGTGGCCTTAGACAAGTCAAGCCTGGGTCTTTCGTTACAGGTATCAAAAGAAATCTTTGGGCACACAAATAGAAGATTGAAGTTTGCTAACTTGTATCACTCATGATCTCAGAAAAGGTATTTTTTTTCACTACAGAGATCCTTGCATTCCAATGCCTTTCTAACTTCTTTACCTATATGAACATCCCTTTCTAAGAGAGGCATTAGCTGTCTCTCCTCCCGTCTGAGTTCTACCTCATTGTCCCAACACTTAGTGAGTTCATTCCTAAAATCTTACCTATTGAACTCAGAAAATGAGAAAATTATTTCAGAAATACCGTTATTGTCATGGCAACATTAATTAAAATAAAATGGTCTAAAACTTTTAAATGACACCTATTTAAATGGAAGCCAGAAATATACTCTAAATTCATAAAAGTTCAACAAAAAATATTTCAGAAAAGTAAAACTAATACATAGATGCTAACATCATTTGTGTTTGTAAGACAAATTTTGGATGCAGGATAATAAGAAATATGAGTAGGGTGATGGAAAGATTGGATATTTTCTGTAATCGACTTTTCTGCTGCTCCAATTAATAACGAATTTATTATGGTTTTGTGTGTGATGCCTTGGAATGCCAAGTCTCATGTCTTGAAGCCTCAGATCAGATAAACATTTTAGGTGATTAAAAAGAAAACACATTTAGAAAACGATGCTCCCAGAGGCCTGAGGGAAGAAATTCGCACCATTCTTTACAATTTTATTACAGAAGATGAATAAATGTCTGTCAAATTAACTTTACTCAATCTCACAAATGGCAAGCAAGGCAACAAGAAATGCAAATAGCCAAACATAATTTGTTTTCCTTCACTCACTTGATGAGAAAGGTTTTGGTTTCTGTCATATGTAATGCGGGGTTCCATCAAAACTCTCCATTTCTGGATCTTACTGGGATAATTTTCATCCCTCAGGCATGTGTGTATTGAGGAGTGGAAAGAGATAAGGGAGGGGAGTGGTAAGGACCATCTCTGCTAGCCTGTGAAAGCTCCTCATTGTTTGCTTCATTATATGGTCTTGAAAGCCCAGTATCCAAAGGGCATGGTTCTGTTGCTCTTAATAATTTTTGTGAATTGATTCATAACTTTTAGTCATGATAAACATCAAAGAAAATATACTTCCCCACTGGCATATTTTTTTCAACTCCAATTATTACCATCTTAAGTACACCATCCATTGATTCTATAGAAAATTACCCCCTAAAGTCAGAAATCATTCATTATTTTGAAGAACTCTCTGCCACTCCTTCTTATCAAGTACACCTTCAAAGTATAAAGCTTTCCTTCTTTAAACACAATGTGACGTCTACGAATGCAGATCATAGGTGAAACCAAGCATCACTGCTGTTATCCTGACAACAAGAGACTACAGAAATCAGACTATGACATTAACCAGCATTGGAAGTGGAAGTCCTACAGGACCCACTTTCAATCCTATACTAACAAATCGGGCCCCTTCCAAGTAAGAACAATAATGATGAGTGCCACTTCTTCCAGAAATCATTTGACAGGTGCCAAGTGTAGCACACAGGAAAGATACTGGCAAGGCCAAATCCACATCCAGATTCGTTCACCTGTTGAGGTAACTAGTGATCAGATTATTTTTAATTTTCAAAAAATAAACATCTGCCTTTTTGCAAAGGATTTCTTTAAAAAGAATAAAAGGGAATGAGCAGTGACGGCTTTCAAGTTTGCAACTGATTAAAGGAATGGATCAGTGGGATCAGAGAGATAGCTCAGCAGCACTGAGCCTACCTCACAAGCACAAGGTTCCAAGTTTGATTCTCAGTACCACCCCCACACACACAAAAAGTAAAAAGTTAAATAAATAAGCGAATTTTTCCTTGTGTCCCACCCACTTCCCAATGAGACTTGGATTTGTTGAGTTTTTTTTTAAGGCTCCCTTTTCCCCTAACGCACTTCCAGAAGCAAAGGAAACATTTGAAGGCTATAAAGGTCACTGAGTGCTAAGACAGAAAGAAGCAGGTCACCTCTAAGGAGTCATACTGGTACCAGGTGAGGCTATAGTCTATCAGGTGCAGGTGTGGCGCCCCCTTGTGCCTCACCGTGAACTCCACTCAGAACAGAGCAAGGTCCAGTGGTTCCATGGGATGGACAGACAGTCCTTATGAACACTTGAGAGATGCATGATAACTTCCTTGTAACTTTTGTCACTGAACACTTTTGGAGTATTTGCTAAATCATAAATTGTCACTTCAAACACATTCAAGGTCATGTCAGGTCCATGGGTCTCCATGTGCTTTGCATGGTACATCTGATCACAAAACAAGAGCAACCATGACCAGAGTGGTGTCACTGTGTACTCCTTCATAAATACCATGGGTGCCGGATGTGTGGTCAACACCTGAGTCTGGAGGTGATGAACCAGATCATTTGGGGGTAACTATTTGACAAGCACTGTATTCTTCAATGATTTGATGAAGTCTCATAACTTCATAAGACCTGTTGAGGGTTTTTTTTTTTCCCCAAACCTTCAACAATGGCATAGTTTTCATCTTTGGAACTTCTGAGACCAGAGAACTGAAAGAGAAAGCAGCATTCCATGTTCTCCAGAGGCACTGACATAGGCTTCAAATGTCCTACGAAAGCTTGTTTTTGTGAAGGCAGGTGATTCCACCAGCAAAAGCGAAATTGGTATAAGGGACTTGGGGTAACCCTGCCATTTTTAACAGCCAGACAGATGCAGACCTCAGAAGACATCCCTCTGAAGGAGTTCTGAAGCTGGGACAAATACCCGACACTCAAAATGAAGGAAGGAAAGGTTTATTTAGCTCACAGTCTATATTCAGCTGGCCCAAGGCTGAGTGGAACAAAGCAGAGAGCATCGAGTTCATGGTAACAGAACAGCAACAATCACGACAGAGACAATTGACCAACCAGGGGAGCAGAGAGCAACAGCAACAGCTTATCATGGCATCAGAGCAATAGCTTGGGTCTGTCTCTCTATCACTCTTTATATTCCAGTCAGGCTCTCTGTCTTAGGATATCTGCCCTAGACCACACCCATGGTCCCTGTTGTACTCAGACCGATAATCCCATCAGTATTAAAACACATAATCCCAGGGACTCATGAGTCAAGTCTCAATCTATAGAAGTCCCTGCCCCATGACTGCCTGAGGCTTTGGGGGGACAACTAGACATGAACTGTAACATTCTGCCCCTGGACCCCCAAAGTCTCGTACATATCGCTTTGTACAAAAGACATTTTAGTCCATCTGGAAGAGTTGCCAAAGTCCCAGTAGTTTCAGCATTGCTGAAAAGTCCCAATCCCAAGTCTCCTCCAAGATCCAAGGCAAACTCTCAACTATGAGCCCTGTGCAATAGAAAAGTTAAACATATCCAACTTTCAAAGACATAAGATAAACACTAGCATTCCAAAAGTTGCATACAACAGGAGAATACAAATCACTGCGACCAACACGTGTCCAAAATCCAGTTGGGTAAACATTAAATCCTATAGTTCCAACTGGAGCATCTGAAATAGTCTGCACTGAGTTGTGAGCTCCAAAAGCCTTACACAGCTGAGCCCCTACAGCATGCTTGGTGGTAGTTTCTACGGCTTCTCTCTTAGGCCGACTTTGCTCCCTCTTTGCATGATCCACTATCCTGGCTTTTCCAAACTTCTGGGGTTTCCACTGAACAGGCTTCTCACACACAGCTTTACACACTGCCCTCTCGGGGGCACAGTGCATGGCCTCCTGGGCCTTATTCTGAAATTGAGGTGGAAGCCTTCTTAACCTCAGAGCTCCCGTATTCTGCATACACCTATGTGGATGATGCCAAAGGTTGCTACCAGCTGGAGCAGAGGCCAGGCTTTCTTCTCTATTGGCTGAAGGGGTTGAGGGCCTAGATCACTGAGCACTCTGACCTTGATTCTGAAAAACATATTCTCCGTGCCAGCACCATTTTGGAACCTGGTTTGGCCGCTGCCTTCATTCTGTTACTTGGATCTCTGAGGCTTTCTTCTCAAGTCAAAGCCTCTCTCCTTTGCAATTCTGGGGCTGCGAAGGAGCTTCCACCTCTTGTGATGTCCTCAGGCCATCCTTTTCATTCCCTGGTTCCTTCCAGCAATGGAGATCCTTTGTGCTCCATCTTTGCAGTCCACAGCTTTCCTGATGTTTCCTTTTTGGCCAAACACACATTTTAAATAGCTCTTCTTGGCTCTTTGCTCTTGAGTTTCAACATAAATCTGGCTAAAAATCTGCCAATAACAACGATGCTACCACCCCAATAGTTTGCTGCTTTGAAATATCTCTTGAAAGATTAATCAGTCTGCCATGCTTAATCTTGGTCTTTGACAAAGTCTCTAGGCCTGAGCAAAATTTCTACAGACTTTCAGCCAGTCCATAGCACAAAACATCTGGAGTCTATTGACCAATGCTGTCCATTTCCCTAGCAGAAACTTCCTCAGCCTAGTCTTTACAGGCAGGCCTTCTGTCAGTCTTCTGGTCTGAGTTCTGACCAGAATCTCCTCTACAGAACAGCTGAAGCTTTTCCAGCTCTTCATAAGTAGAGCACCTCTCCAAATATTTCCAATCTCTGCTCATAAGCCATTCTTCATACCCAGGCTTCAAGCCAGTCTTCTGGTCTGACCTCTGACCAGAATCTACCAAAGAGAACAGCTGAAGCTGTTCCAGTGCTTTGCTTATAGACAACATCTCTGAACCTTTCCTACCTCGTCCCATAAGCCATTCCCAAAAGCTTGTAATCCACATGGTTGGGTTAGTCACAGTAATGACCCCACTTCTCTGGTACCAAATTCTTAATGGAAAAGTTTTACTTTTTAATTAATTTTAATAAGAAATATCAATATGATAGTTTCACAACACATTAGTAATACATTTGCAATAATTGGCACATCGCATATTGTCCTCACAATAGAATACAGAGCACAGGGTGTGGACAAGATACATTTTCTAATTGATATTGGTAAGGAAAGAAAAAATAAGAAAAAAATTCTTCTCTTTGAACTGAGAGGAAGTAGATGTATACATAGCCCAATGTTCTATAACTGCAGTGGGTTACTGGTGAAACTGGCAATGCTGAAGGCTGTTGATTTAAGCCTTTTACAGCTCATCATATTAATCTAGTTCTGTGTTTTATGCCTTGTAATTAAGCTTTTCCACTGGATGATCAAGGGCAAGTTACAGCAAGACCTGTATAACAAAACATTCATTTTTTATATCTTCCAAGGTCAAATCCCCTCAGGATTAACTTTAGAACCATGAACAGTGTTTTGTAGAACTGTTGTCAGTATCAGCATTCAGGATGAGTCACAGCCATTGCTTGACCAGTGTGGTCTCTGTGAAAGCTTGAGAGAAAGTTTTTCTCTGGGTGACTCTCCTTAGACACACTATAGTTCATTTATTCCTTTCCTCTCAGGTTTCATAATCTCCTTGACCGGAAAATTTGGGACACTTCTGAATTATAGGATATTACAGCACAGGTTCTCTTATGTCCTGAGTCCTCACTGACCTTGAAGGGCTAGGGCAAAAATATTGGCTATCCTCGTAGCCCTTCTTTTTCTCCAATTTTTGGTCTGTTAACTTACATTTTCCACCCTCCAGCAGAGAAGCTTCGTGATACTATTACTCCATAACAGAAGTAATTGAGCTTAACATCACTAGATTTCTGAATATCAAACATCCTTGACTTAGCTTAACATTGCTATTTTCCAACAATCATTGATATTCTAATAACTCTCTATAGAATGTGATAAAGGGAGCTACACATTTTATGCAGACATTTAGAAATCCAAGGATGTACAATTGTGGCCTGTCTAGCCTATGGCATTTTGCCCAGTATCTTACTCTCAATTAATAACTTTTTTTTTTAACCAACCATTTACTTGAGAGAGGGTATAACAGTAACTGAGTTTACATCAGGAGCAGTACACATCAAAAAGATGAGAATGGCATGCATTTCAAGCATAATTTTAGTGTTGCATGGTTCTACGATCAATGTAATGAACCTTTTGAAGGTTCTTAGAATCAATATATGATTTATCCTGTGTACCTAAGTGCATGGTTTAGCTCCTGCTATGTTTACTCTCTTATCTGCTTCCAGTCACTTCATTGTTTAATCCATAACACATTCAGCTGTGTTATGCTCTTAAGTTTTTAATTCTTCTTTACAGTTCTTACACTACTGAGACCATACGATATTTACACATGCAGGTCAGGTTTACTTCACTTATGAGTATATGTTCAATATACATTCATTTATATATGAAGTCTTCCAGCTTATCATTCTTTATAGCTGAGTAATATTGTATTGTATAAAAATATCACATCTTTTTCAACTATTCTTCGAATGATGGGCATTTTGGTTGTTTGCAAGATTTGGCTATTACAAATTGGGCTGCTATAAATATAGGTGCACAGATATCACTATGGTATGATGCTTTCAGTTCTTCAGGAAAAATTTCCTGTAGGGGGATAGCTGGATTGAATGGGACTTCCAGTTCTAGTTTTTTAAGGATCCTTCGCACAGCTTTCCATAATGGTGCACAAATCTGCATTCCAACCAGCAGTGGAGAAGGGTTCCTCTTTCCCCACAGCATCTCCAACAATGGTTGCTGGTTGATTTCTTTATGGTAGCCATTTTTTCTGGAGTAAGATGGGATCTCAATGTTGTTTTAATTTGCATTTCATGGATGGCTAGCGATGTGGAGCATTTCTTCACGTATTTATAGGCTTGCTGAATCTAGTTTTTAGTTCTTTGTAGATTCTAGATAGAAGACTTTTGTCTGAATACTTATTAGTTAAAATTTTTCGAAATTTGAGGGTTGTCTTTTCACTCTGTTGGTAATTTCCTTTAATGTGCAGAAACTTCTTAGCCATAGGATGTCCCATTTTTTGATTCTTTCAAGTGTTAAACATGTGTTTTGATTTTTGTCCATGAAATTTCACCTAACCCAATGTCTTCAAGATTTTCTCCCACTTTCTCTTCTAGGAGATTTATTGCTTCTCTTTTAATGTTTAGATCTTTAATCCATTTTGACTTTAGTTTAGTGCATGGTGATAGACTTGGGTCAAGTTTTAGTTTTCAACATGTAGAGAGCCAGTTTTTCCAGCACCATTTGTTAAAGAGGCTATCTTTCTTCCGGTAGACATGTTTGACCCCTTTGTCGAAGATAACGTGGCTGAGTGTGTTTGTATTTGCTTCTCCTTCTTCTAATCTGTTTCATTGATCCTCAGGGCTATTCTTTTGCCAGTGCCATGCTGATTTTATTACTGTAGCTTTGTGATATAACTTTAGGTCAGGAATTGTGCCCTACGTTTGTTGCACAGAATTATCTTTGGAATTCTGGGTCTTTTTTGGTTCCAAATAAATTTCAGGAATGATTTCTCCAGGTCTGTGAGGTATGTTGATGGTATTTTGACAGAAATTACATTAAATCTGCATAACAATGTAGGGAGTATGGCCATCTTCACAATGTTGGTTCTTGCTATCCAGGAGCAGGGGATATCTTTCCATTTTCTGAAATCTTCTAGGATCTCTTTTTTTCAGAGTACTGTAGTTTTCATTAAAAAAGTCTTTTACTTCCTCAGTTAGGTTAATGCCCAAGTATTTCATTTTCTTGAGTGCTATCAGAAAAGGTACTGTTTCTCTAATTTGTCTCTCAGTGTGTTTGTTATCTGTGTAGAGGAATGTTATTGACTTTTGTGTGTTGATTTTGTAACCTGCTATGCTACTGAATTTGTGTATTAATTCTAGTAGCTTCTTAGTGGAGTTTTTTTGGGTCTTCCAAGTAGATTATCATGTCATCTGCAAATAGTGACAGTTTTACTTCTTATTTACCTATTCTTATTCCTTTTATTTCTCTTTCTTGTCTAATGGCTATAGCTAATGATTCCAGAACTATATTTAATAGGAGTGGGGATAGAGGACATCCTTATCTACTGCCAAATTTGAGACTAAGAGACTTCAGTTTTTCCCCATTTAGAAATATGATAGCTGTTGGATTGCTGTAGATGGTTTTTATCAAATTGAGGTAGAGGCCCTCTATTCCAATTTTCTATAGGACTTTGAACATGAATGAGTGTTGCACTTTGTCAAAGGCCTTTTCTCTATCATTTGAGATGATTGTGTGATTTTTGACTTTGGCTCTATTAATATAGTGTGCATTTATAGATTTGCATATAATGAACCATCTTTGCATCCCTGGGATGAGTCCTACCTGGTCATGGTGTATAATCCTCTTGATGATTTCTTGTATTCTAGTGGCAAGAATTTTACTGAGGATTTTTGCATCTATATTCATGAGAGAAATTGGCCTGTAGTTTTCTTTATTTAGTTGCATTTCTCTTTGGTTTTGGATCAGTGTAATACTTGCCTCTAAGAATGATTTTGGAAGTATTGCTTCCTTTTCAATTTCACTGAAGAGTTTGAGGAGTATTGGGGTTATGTCTTCTTTAAATTTTTTGTAGAATTCAATGGTGAATCCATCAGGTCCCGGACTTTTCTTTGTCAGTAGGCTTTTTTATTACATTTTGTATTTCATTGGCTGTTATTGGGATTTTGAGAGTTGTTATATCTTCTTGATTGAGTCTGCATAATTTGTACTTTCCTAGGAATCTATCCATTTCATCTGTGTCTTCAATTCTGCGAGAATAAAGATTCTCAGATTAGTTATATATGATCCTCTGAATCTCTGCTGTGTCTATAGTGATTTCACCCTTTTCATTCTTTATTGCCTGAATTTGAGTCCTTTCCTCTTTTTGATGAGGTTAGCTAGGGGTTTATCAATTTTATTTAATCTTTCAAAGAACTAGCTTTTGATTCATTACTTCTTTGTTTTCTTTGTCTCAATTGAATTAATTTCTGCTCTAATCATTATAATTTCCTTCCATCTTTGGGCTTTGGATTTCGTTTGCTCTTCTATTTCTAGTCAATTAGGGTGCTCTAGGAGGGTGTTTATTTGTTCCCATTCTGTTTTCTTGTTGTGTGAGTTCAGAGCTATAAATTTCCCTCTAAGAACTGCTTTCATTGCATCCCATAAATTCCATTATGTTGTATTTCAATTTTCATTAAATTCAAGATATTGTTTAATTTCTTGTTTAATTTCATCTGTAACCCACTGGTTGTTGAGAAAAGTGTTATTTAATTTCCATGTATTTCTAGAGTTCTTGTAGTTTCTTTTGTTGTTTATTTCTAATTTCACTACACTGTGGTCAGATAATACGCATGGGATAATTTCTGTGTTCTTGCATATACTTAAGCATGACCTATGTACTAATATGTGGTCTATTTTAGAAAATATCCCATGTGCACCTGAAAAAAAAATGTGTATTCTGAAGTGGTTGGGTGGAACACTCTGTGTATGTCCACTAATTCCATTTGTTCCAACTTCTGGTTCAGTTCTGCTACTTTGCTAATTTTTTGACTGCTTGACCTATCTTTTTTGGATAAGAGGGTGTTGAGGTCTCCTGCAAGATTGTGGTATTGGATATTAGATTTTTCATGTCCGTTAAGATTTGCCTTGTATAACTTGCTGCTTTTGCGTTGCATGCATACATATTTATGAGTGTTACCTCTTCATCTTGAAGTTTTCCCCTAACCAATATGTAGTGGCCTTCTTTATTTCATTTGACCAGTCTTGGTTTGAAGTTTAGACTGTTTGCAAACAGGATTGCTACCCCTGTTTTGTTTTGTTTTGTTTTGAGGTGCTAGAGCATGTAGCTTTGTTTTCCATCCTTTCACTTTTAGCCTGTGAGGTTCTTTATGAGTTAAGTGCATTTCTTGTATACAGCATATTGTTGGGTTTTGCTTCTTTATCCACTCCGCCAGTCTACTTCTTTTTATTGGAGAATTGAGTCCATTTACATTGATGGTTATAATTGAAATATGTTGACTTATGATTGACATAACGTTTACTTGCTGCTGTTTACCCTTTTTTCTCCTGTGTTTAATTGAGTACCCTATTTAGCGGGATCTTTCTGTTCTCATTTCTTGAGTTTGAGTCATTTTGGTCCCTCTCTAAAATATTTTTTAGTATACTGTGTAGGGTTGGCTTTGATGTCATGAAATTCTTTAGTTGTTCCTTGTCATGGAAGTATTTCACTTCTCCCTCATACTTGAAAGAGAGTTTCACCGGGTATAGCTGTCTGGGCTGAAATGTGTTTTCACGGAGGATTTGAAGCACTCTGGCCATGCTCTTCTTGACTTCGTGGTTTGTGAAGAGAAATCTGCCATTATTCTGATGGGTTTTCCTTTAAATGTGATTTTTTTTTTTTTTCTCTCTAGCAGCTTTTAGTATACTATTCTGCTGAATTTCTGGAATCTTGACTATTATATGGCTGGATGTGTTTTTAGTCGGGTTGATGTTACTTGGGGTTCTGTATGCTTCAGTTACTGTATGTCCAATTGTTTTTTCACATTTAGGAAGTTTTCTGCTATTACTTCTGGCCATATTCTTTTTATATCATTTGTGTTAACTCTGTCTTTCTCATTGATTCCTATTAATTTCGCATTGTTCATTTTTGCATCATCTTGAAAATGTTGAATTATTTTTTCCTGCATCCTAGTTTTTTTTTTTTTTTTTTGGGCGGGGGACCGGGGTTCGAACTCATGACCTTGCACTCGCCCAGCAGGCACTTGTGCCTTGGAGCTATCTCCCCAGCCCCTATCCTAGTTGTTTTTAAGAGATCCTTTCTTACCTTTTCACTAGCTGCGATGGTGTCTTCAAGATCTGAGATTCTTCTTCACTTTGGTTCATACGGTTTTGCCAGCTTGCGGTTGAGATTTTATTATCTTGTATACCTCTTTGAAACTGTTTCTTGTGATCTATTTCTTTCCTATATTGCTCAGTCAGGGAATCCATCATTTTTCTATTCTCCTTTAATTTTTTATCAGTGTCTTCTTTAGTTGTACTGAAGTCTCTCATTATAGTTATCCTTTCTCTCTCTAGTGCAGACATTATTTCTGCTCTGTTCTCCTCTGTACCTTTCTGTAGTTGCTCCCCTACTTTAGATGCTATTGATTTACAGAGGTCTTTTTTAACTTCAGAAGTTATTTCTATTCTGGCTTCCTCTATACGTTTCTGCAGTTGTTTTTCTACTTCATAGTCTGTTTTTTCATACATTTCTTTTTTTACTTCACATGTTATTTCTGATCTGAGTTACTGTATATGTTTTCGCACTTGCCTTTCAATCTCAACTGCTACTGATTCAGAGATTTCGTCTGCATGATTCCCATTTTCTTCCATGGTAGTGTTGCCTGTATTTGTTTTGTGTGGACTCGGGATCTGGGATTGGATCTTGCTCCTTCTCTTTATTATTATTTTTTTATATATATACCAGTGATCGCTGCACCTTGGTGAACTTATACAGTTAGCACCTATGGAAATTTGGGTCTGGATCCACAAAGCTTGTTCCCCTCCAGATGTGCCTGGCTGTGAGTCAAAGCTCAGACAGCTAGCTACCTCGAGTCTCCATGGGTCAGGATGGTGGTCAGTCATGTGGGGACAGTGGGTGGCCGTGTGGGGAATATGGGTGTAGTTAGGGGCTTGGGCAGTTTTTGAGTTGGGGGATGTATTTGGGCTGAAAGAGTTCTTATCTGGCCAATGTGAGCCCTGGTTGGGAAAGTGGGTGAAATCTGAGCTCAGGTTGTTGATGATTCAGCGAATGGACCAGGGCTGAGTCTGCTGGTTGGCCCAGTCAGGATGGCGGCAGGGTCCGGGCTGGAGTTTGGGAGTGACCGGTCAAGTCCAGGAGCTGGGTCTTGTTCCAGGTATCATGTGGCCAGTCAAAATGGCACGCAGGTCCGGGAGGGTGATGGCTTGAGTCCAGAAGCTAGGGCTTGGTCCAGGCACCGTGCAGCCAGCCCTCTGGTACCAATTTCTGTCTTAGTTACTTTTTACTCGTTGCTGGGACAAATACCCAAACTCAAAATAAAGGAAGGAAAGGCTTATTTAGTCCACAGTTACTGGAGATTGCAGTCCATATTTGGCTGGCCCAAGGCTGAGTGGAACAAAGAAGAGAGCATCTAGTTCATGGTAACAGAACAGCAACAATCACGACAGAGGTAGTTGACCAACCAGGGCAGCAGAGAGCAACAGCAACAGCTTATCATGGCAGCAGAGCAACAGTTTGAGTCTGTCTCTCTATCACTCTTTATATTCCAGTCAGGCTCTCTGCCTTAGGATATCTGCCCTAGACTACACCTGTAGTCCCAGCCCTACTCAGACGGATAATACCATCAGTACTGAAACACATAATCCCAGTGACTCATGAGTCAAGTCTCAATCTATAGAAGTCCTTGCCCCATAACTGCCTGAGGCTTTGGGGGGACCAGTAGACATAAACCATAACAGCGTCACATGATGAAAACACCCAGTCTGCAAGGACTTTTCCAAATGAAGCAGGTGGGTCCTGAGAGATTCTTAGGAGGTAGTAACAGATGAGTTGACTGGAGTTCCTTCCTTCAGTCATATTTGTGAGTGAGAACAATATCTATCACCAGAAACTTTGTATCCATTAAATTGAGTATTCTAGTATATCAAGGAAATTTTACACAAAAGAAAAGAAGACCACAAGCTGAAATGTAGACTTCCTTTCCAGAAATGAAGCAGAATGTTTCTTAGCCTTTTGAAAACAAACGAGCAGCTCTCCTTTGGTTCACAGAGATCTAAAGCCTCTTCCTCTGCAGTGCTCTCAGGGCGCAGCCATCTGACACCGGTGGCATCATGTTTTAAGTCATTTCTCCCACAAATGTGTACTGAGGCCAGCAAAGAGGGCAAATAAGAAAAAGCAATAATAAGAACTTGTATTTATTGAGCTTAAGCTATGTGTCAAGTGCTATCAAGCTAAGCATTCCGCAACATATCTTACATAGCTCCTTAAAAGCGTAGAGGTAGAAGTATTTTTCCATTTTTCAAAGACTGAAGCAATATGCTGGGTAAGAATTATATATCAAAAGAAGGGTCATAGAAAATGCTGTGACCACTGAAGGAAGGATGGTCACAAGGTGTAGGTTATTGCCTCCCAAATCACGTTGGTACTTACTTCCTCATTGTAATAGTAGGGTCTTTGAGAAGCCTAACTAGGCCATATGGATGCCACTGCAAAACAAATTAATGTGAGCCTTAAAAGATGGTTAGTTTCCAGAAAACCAAATTGTTACAAAAGAGCAAGACCAGCCTCTCTCTGTTCTCTTGCTTCCTGTCTATCCATGTGATGTCTGTCTCTCTGTCTCTGTCTCTGTCTCTGTCTCTGTCTCTGTCTCTGTCTCTTTCACCTCACCCCGCAGCCCTGCTTTGAAGTTGGCACCAAATTGTCTGTGTTTTTTGGACTTTTCAGCCTCGATTTTTGTTCATCACCCACCAGCTGCTATTATGCTATAGCAACACAAAATGAACTAAAACACAAAAGTACTAAGTTCACAACTCATGAGACAAAGAAAATAAGAGGTAAGTGATGCAAATTAGGCCAGAGTATACAGGCTGGCAAAAGGCTTGGCAGCTAATGCATCAAACATATGGAGGTTGATCTAGCTGCCTTGTCCACAAAAAGTGTTTGTAGAGTACCAGGCAACATAAGGTGAGGGTGGCATAGAATTTGCTGGTTTCCTGGATCAATCATTAATATGGTTTCCATTAAAATACAGTAAATTTAATTTCAAAGTGAGCCCAGAAAAATATGTATGGAGGAAGGAGCACAGCAAAGCTCAAATTCTTGGGTAGAATATATAATGAATAGAATGATATAGGTAGAAATAATGCTTTGTGGGGCTGGGGAGATAGCCCTATGGCACAAGTGCCTGCCTGGCAAGTGTAAGGTCGTGAGTTCGAACCCAGGAACCACAGTCCTTCAAAAAAAATAGTGCTTTATTTGTTAGGGCTTTTCTTTTCAAAATTTGGAAACAGATGCTGAGAAAAGAGAAATAGTGCATTCACATACACACAAGTCTAATAAATAGTCCCTTCTTTTTAGTTGGAGTTTCTACCTATACCAATGATGCTATTAGGAGAATCAAGGTAAAGTATGCTCAGGTTGAATATCTATGGTTTTCCCTACTTGTTTTAAAATCAAAAGTGCCTGAAGTTCAGTGTCCTACCCCTGAGCCCTTTGACGATTTAGTGACCTTATTATTTTCTTTATAACACTTTCAAATTATAGTCTGCTTTTCTTCTTTAATCCCCTAAGAAGGAAAGACAGAATTCAAGCGATATTGACTTTTACTAAGACAAATTTGAGATCTATTGACCTGAGAAATAAATATTAATAGAGGTTAAATTGGGGTCAATTTTTACTCTAAGACATGATAAATCTTGATATCTTTCTTATAGTGGGCTGGTCAATATGTTGCAGTGCCGTTCATGTGCTCTCGGAGGACAATAACAGCTGGACTGGGAGTGCACAGACCTGGGGGAATACCTCCCTCCCTAGCAGGCTGTCTTTCCATGTCTCAGGAGGTGCAGATCTCTTTTGTTAACCTTATTTATTATTGTAAGACTCTGACCACGGCTCCAATCAAAGCAGGTGTTTCAGGAAATAATGGCCCTTTTCAATATTTCAGCAATGAGTTGTGGAGCCTCCTTTTCATGCACACATAGGTACTCGTGCAGACACACTCCTCAAATCCTCTAAATCATCCACAACAGGAAAAGAAAGTTATGGGGCAAACATAGGTAACCTGTGGGCTTTCCTAGGGGAAGGGGCTTCAGTTTGCCCATTTGTCCACAAAAGACACCATCATCTCTCTGTCTCTGTCTACTTATTTCTGTTTTACCGGTGGAATGGTGATGAATAGTTCATTCAACAAATGCTGAATTCCTGGTATCTTCTGCTGTCCCACACTTACATCTGTCAAATATTATTGCAAAAGCTTTTCATCTGTCAAAGGCTCATGGATTATCTTCAGCCCCTCCTGATAGCTTAGCCAAGGACACTCCACTACATTATACTCAAGAGATAAAGAAACTGAGATCTAAAGAACTTAAGAGACTTGCTGAAGATCACACAGGGAATATCTGAACCATAGTGGTCAAGCTGCAGGTCTGCATGGGCCCCAGCCACTTCCTGGGGTGCATTTCACATTTTTCAGCCCTGAGAAATCAGCAGCGTCGATATATTCAAAGGAGCTATGTGTAATTTTATTGAGAAATGGTGACAAAAATTAATAGCACACATATATGGCTGATATGGATTTTAGATTCTTTACCTTTTCTTCTTTTCCAATTGCCTTGGTCCCCACCATTCCCACAATAATGTGGGGTACCCAGAAAATCTGCAAGTACAGTAAACAAGTAAGGAGGAAAATGCATGACCATGAACTTCAATTTAAATTGCCATTCACAAGGCAAGACCAAGAGGTGGAGATGAGTGTAGGATGTTCAGTGAGCTACAGATATAAGGCTTCAAAACTTTAAAGGAGCCAGCTGTGGTAAGGCCGGCCTGGAATCTCAGCTCTCTGGTAAGCTGAGGCAGGAGAACTGTAAATTACCTAGATTGTGTAATTAAGTGACTTTGGGAGACCTTGTCTCATGGAATGAAAAGGTCTACAGATAAGTTCAGTGAGAAGGTTGCAGGCTCCATTTCCAATACTGAAGGAAGACAAAAGATGACAGGACTCTAAAACTAGCACCACAAAAGAGGTCAGGACCTTTCCATTACTAATGAATAAATGAAGCATGTATTTCACTTCTAATAATAGAAAACCAAGCCCAACATCACCTTACACTGACCTTTGTTTGCCTATCCATTTACTTATTTGTTTATTTTTCCTGAAACAGAGGTCCAGAGATCGGTGAGAGCCTGTGTTGGCTTACAGGCTCAACAGCATGGCTGGCACTGCTCTCAGGAAGCCAGCTCTTGCTGTGCCTCTGAAGCCCTTGGCACTGCAGCTTTTAGTTCTTGTGCTTCACATCTCACACATCAGAAGTAGCCTGCCGTGGCTCATGCCATCATGTGCTACCAACAGTGCCAACATCTGGCGTGGCCAGGCTTTGTTTAGTTTTAACTATTCTGATGGTTATACAGGGATGTCTCATTATGACTTGAATGTGCATGTCTCTGATATCCAACATGGTCATTGGCTGTTTTATATCCTCATTTGAGAGGATGCTTGTCCCATTCAAACATTCACAAATAGAATTCAGAGTGTGTTTTTTTTTTTTTTTTTAACACATTTTATGTTTTATCGAGATTTTCTTTCTTATTTATGTGTGGTTGTTGTTTAATTTATTATGGATACAAATCTTCTGTTGAATATTATTTTTCTCCCCCACTCACTGTACCAAAACAAAAGTAATACAGAAGTGTATGTGTGTTAAGTTACATGTGATTGTATGCTTGCCCAAACATGCTTCCTTACTTTAGTTAGGATGTAGCAAAATATTTACATGTTGGGCCAACTTTTCTCAGTGAACATCGGCATACAATATTATAAAAAGCTATCCCTTCTTCTCCTTCATTGACAATACTTACAATCTGCGATCCATCTATATGGAATTAAGTTAACCTACAATGTTTATTATAATATAGTATTTTATTTTTTAATATGAAAAATACTCTGGGATTTATCCCAATCTTATGTTTACAATGATGTCTGACTCTAAGGATTCCACTCTTGCGGGAGGAAAAGGAGGATGTTCAGTAGATTGACATTAGCGATTATTAAAATAAAAGGTTGAATTCACTGCCCAACCTCTGAAAATCCTAGGCCTTAAAGTTAAGTATAGTTAAACAAGAGATCTCTTTGTAGCTGCTTCAGGATTTGTTCAGACATGGTAAATATTAGTGGAAATATGCCCACTTTAACAAGGGCTGGATTCCTTCATTTTAAGGGTAGTTATTCTCCAAATGAACACATCAGTCCATTGCATATATACCCTATAGTTAGTTCTCATCACTGGCTGGTAGATTATAAATGCAATGCATAAGAAATTAGGCACCATGTAAAATAATGCCGATGCAAATTTATTTTTTGCTGAGTCATTAAAAGAAGCTTATGCTGTGTTTCCCAGAGGTTTTAGAGTATGTGTTCTGTAAAATTCTTTTGTTCTCACCAGCTCAGAGTACATATATGAATTTTCAAGTAACAAATATATTAATTGACAGCTATTATTGGCAACTTCCCTATGTTTAGCATCACACTTGACCAAGTGAAAAATATAAGAAACTGATATATAAGGAAAGGACTAACATTACCATTCTCAGAATAGTTGGAGAATAAATTGGTAAGCCTTGTAGTACAGACTCCTAGTGTGACTGGAGTTCAACAAAAACAAAAGCCTTGTGAAATAACTGGAAAAGTGAAACTCTGTCTAGGTCTTATCCCTAGAATAGAATCAGGGCAAAATACCTGGGAAAACAGCATTTGCAAAGCCCCTAAATTTGATAGCATGAAGAAGACAAATCTATTCTCTCACCTCAAAATCCTCAGAGGAGCTGATCGTCTCTGCCCCAAAGGCACACATTACATAGTCACCCAGGATCCTCTCACTTGCTGGGTGCTTCTTGGGAGCTTCCTCAAAATGAGTCCAAAACTTTAGGGAGCCAGGTGACTGCTCAAAGGATGAGGTTCTGGAGCATGCTGCTCTTTAAGCTGAAAGATGAAAATGAAACAAACATAAACTTCCTAAGTGTCTGTGTGACACAGAAGAGTAGTGGCTCTGCTAACATGGATTTAAGCCTGACCTATGCCATTACACAGTCCCTAAGATGATACAGTTTTCTCATTTGTCATGATTTCACACAGTAAGTCAAGAGTGCAAAACACATAAGAGGTCAACGAACTCTACCTATTCTCAGCGAGGATTCTAAGTAGATTGCATAACTTTCTCAAGTATCAGTGAGCGTACTTTAATGATGATATTATCACATCTGTTTTACAAATGATAAAATCAAAGTTTAAGTAGTGTTTTGCCCAATATCTGAGTAAAAGAAGCAGATATAATATCAAATGTACCATGCTAAAAATTGTATGGTTTTCTGATCTTGTAAAACTTTTTTTGTAAAAAACCTTTTATGTATTTATTTATTTGGCACAGGGTCTCACCACACAGCTCAGACTCTTTGTGATCTTCCTGTCTCAGCCTTCCCAGTGCTGAGACTGCAGGCATGTGCTACCACACCTGGTTTCAGCAGCAGGCATGGCATCCAGTCCCAGGGATTGAACCCAGGTCTTTGCACTTGCTAGGCAGGCACTTTGATGCTACTGCTATTATCAGAATCATGAAAATTCCTAGGACTTTTTCTAATGTGAATATCAATGCAAACAGCAACATACTTGTACTTTAGGGATGCTTTCAAGAGATTCATGAGTTTTACTCCAGAGTCACAACTATTTCAATCTTAGCAAAAGTTCCTATTGATGCTATTGCCCTCTGTGCAGTAGGATGAGTTAATTTAAGCTGCAGAACCTTTCTGGAGATGCTTCACCTTCAACTGCCACAAGTTTACTGATTTCTTTGGTCTTTGACCTCCTAATAGTAAGTGAACATGAAGTTCCTGAATCTCCAAATATTTATTGAGTTCAAGTCTATTCTAACCTAGTGCTAACTCAAAGGAAACGAACTCATATCCCAGTGGTCTACATTAAATTATTAATAATCACTTAGTGGAACAGTAATGCCTTTCTGGAGCCATTTGCTTTACACAGTGAGAGCGGAAACATGTCCATGATGTTGAGGGACCCATGAAAATCTCCCCATCAACGTATGCTATGCTTCTTCTTAATATCAGTGTTCTTTTTGATATTGGATAGTGTTACGGTTTATGTCTAGTTGTCCCCCCAAAGCCTCATGCAGTCATTGAGTGGGGACTTCTACAGATTGAGACTTGATTCATGAGTCACTGAGATTATGTGATTTAAGTACTTCTGGGATTATGGGTATGGCCTAAGCCAGATAGGCTGAGGTGGAGAGCCTGAATGTAATATAAAGAGAGACAGTCTGAAGCTGTTGCTCTCTGCTCCCCTGGTTGTTCTGTTGCCTCTATTGTGATTGTTGTTCCGCTGCCATGAACTGGATGCTTTCTACCCTATTCCACTCAGCTGTGGGCCAGATGAATATGGACTGAAACCTCCAGTAACTGTGAGCTAATAAAGCTTTCCTTTCTTCATTTTGAGTGTTGCGTATTTGTCCCATCAATGAGAAAAAAATAACTGAGACAGATAGCATTTGTTATAAGTTAGCATGAGGCATTGGGTTCTCATTTTGAAGGGGTTAGCAATGACCATACCATGAAAGCTCCCTTAATAGGGCCTGAGCCCACACTGTCATCCATTAATGGCTAGCAACAGTTTTTAGGAAAAAGCCACCAATCATTTAAGCCTATATGAAGATGATTGGTACTGTGTGGGAATTCAGTGGGTGATATCTCAACTGTTGCATGGCATCCTTTCTAATCTGTCTTCTGTTTTAAACTCCGTCCAAATCACACTCATAAATAACTAAGGGATATAAGAGTAAGAAATTGATTCATGCTTATTGATATACACAGCTGAAGTCCACACCAGAATGCTAATTTGCTCCCTGGCTATGTTACGCTTTTGTTATTTATTTCATGCATATTTCATTCCTTTCCCCCTACCAGTGAGTCACCATGCTAGGCACAGGAGACACAGCAGAGAACAAAACACACATTTTCATAAATCTCACGGCCTGTTAGTCAAATGATCCCACAAATAAGACTGCAACACTGGCGTGTGTTCTTGCAGAGAGACATGTGGTGCTGAGAAAACCTAAAACTAAAAGGCAATGGCCTAGGCTGGCAAGTCTGGAAAGGCCACTTTGAGGAAATGACCTTGGAGTTGATGAGAAAATGACCTTGGAGCTGAAACTTGAGAAGTAACTCAGTGAGGAAAGATGGGAAGGACGCTGTCAGCAAAAAGAACATAGCTATGAAGCTGGACTTTTTTTAAATATTAAAAATTTGGAAATAAATCAAAATCACCACCAAAATCAAGATGGAGAACTGTCTGAAAGGCTCAAAGGGGAATTGTCCACTCTCTAAGGCAAGGTCAGCAAAGTTTTCAGTAAAGACACACAGAAAATAGTTTGAGCATTATTTTAAAGTTGAGTCAGCACAGACAGTGCCAGTCATATATGTGCCTCTTTCTTTTGAGGGATTATTTACACAACTTTAAAAAAATTATTTCTTAAGAACATAAATGGCTCTCAAGCTGCACAAAAGGAGGCCACAAGTTTAGTCAGCCTGTGGATCAGGCTTGCTAACCCTGTTCCAGAAGTCTGTTCCCTGACTTGCCCTATTCAGTATTAATGATTAGGGCTGCAACTCTGGAAAGTTACTGTGGACTTGGAGATATTTTTGTCTATGAGAGATGCAAATGATTTCTACTGGTGGAAAAAAAATAACTCAAAAGTTACACTTTCATGGTGCTGTGTCCATGAGCTATTTTGCATCTCTCTAGTAATCTCATTCCAGCATTCTTTGCTTCAATGCTGATAAATAACTTATTTCCAAACCTCCTTTTAAGTCAGCATCACCATCTTGTTAGCTTCCTCATTCATGAGTCAAATCTTTGCACCTGTTCCCTTTATATTTGTATAATAATTGTGTTTGGAACTTTAAAAAATATGCTCAACAGTTCCTATTAGCAACTGCGGGGATTGTTTTACCTCAAAAGGAGCCCTATAAGGCTGGTGCAAAGAGCAAGGGGCACATGACATAAAGCTAGGGTGGATATGTAATGACTAAAACACACAGAACTGTGGTGGAATGTTGAGAAAGATTGTGTCGAACTTGATAGCATAAGAAACCATTAATACATCAATTAATTACTTGTGTCTACGTGTACATTTGGGGAGGAAGAGGGGTAGATAGTTCACATGATCAATTTACACATAGTGTGGAGAAGAGGTTGGAGGTTTCCAGGCTAGAGGTGAGTCCAACTCTCAGGAGTCTACTGTGGGAGCCCAGGCTGGTGCAATGATGCCTTGATGAGGTTATGAAGCTGAGGGAGATGATAAGGACAGAGTAATATTTAGGGTTGGTTCCAAAGGGCTCATGAGGGGCAGCAGCCACCAAGGACACTTGGTCTCTCTTTCTTCCAGTGGAGTTCAATGTGATCCAGATGTTATATAATTTTTCTGACAATCTATTCCAACTATTCAAGAATGGTAATGCTAGTCCTTTCCTTAGATATCATTTTCTTATATTGTTTACTTGGCCAAGCATGATTATAAGCATTTGGAAGATGGCCAGTAATAGCTGTCAATTAATATATTGATTGGCATAGTATGCAAAAGGACCAACACCGAGGCTGAACATCAGTGAGAACCCCAGGGCCAGCGCATGCCCTCCCCACCAAGGTACATATGTCTGTAAATCAACAACACACTATATCGTCATAGTATATTCTTGGTAGATAGAAGAGAGTCAATGTGCTTTTAACACTTAACAGCACTGGATTAAGACTGCCAGAGATTTTCATTTGCAGTAATGGTTGTCATTGTACAGAACTAAAATATCAGAATTCCAGAGTTCATTCCTATGGTATACACTTAAGGTGATTCTCCTGTTCAAAGCTTTCATTTAAGTTCAACTGTTTAGGAGTGAAATGCTATTTTTTTACATATATTAGAATCCCCAGGATTCAGTTTTACCTGGCTGATTTTGACTCTTCTCTGATTTCAAAAGGCACACTTCCTTTCTTGATTTTTAGATTGATGAGGCCACCTAACTTTAGCCGTCAAGTACAATGGCATTTGTTTCAAGCACTGCTTAAGCTGATAATAGCAATGAAACAACACTGTGCACTCCACGCAAAATATCCTCAGCAAGTTATGAAATGCTGCTAGTAGATAAAACATATTTTAATGAATGAAGAGGTTAGTATTTCATAAACCCAAGAAAAGTGTGAACTGACTTCCACTATCAACAGTTTAAAATCAATTTAGAGGCATTTGGAAAGCATTTTAAAGAGCATCTAGACATCAATAAAATGTAATTAATTGGTTCTATGGATGCACATGTAAATTGGGTGTTAATTATTCTAGCAATGCTCTTCCATTAAAAATTAAGCTCATGATTAGTAACTGAGAAAAACAAGCCATCGTTCTATAAACAAGTCTCATTCCATTGTATTTGAACGCAACCTTTTGGTAATTAAATCATAACTCTACATTTACTCAGATGAATCAGAGCCCTGATGGATGGGTGATGAGTTGACCAAGTGATCTTCACTAGGCTGCTCCATAAAAACAATTGATAACTGCAGAGATAAGTTATGTGCGGTCGAGCTGCCCTTTAGTACAGAACTATTGAATTATTGAAGTTTCTTTCTTATCTAATTGACACTGAATAAAAGAATGGCCAACAATTGCAGAAATATGGTGGAGATTAGTGATCATTTCAGAGCTGATGACACTGAAGATGGAAGGTGGAGAACACAAGGTCACAAGCTTGAGGACCTGAATTCTCTCTACAGCCACTCTCCTCTCTTCTACCCTCCCCCTTACACCAGTATGAGCCTCTTGTGATTGGAGATTAAAACGCAATGAGCTTTCAAAGTATACAGTAGCTAGGTTATCATTCTGTTGAATTTCCCCAATTTATATTCTCTTGAACCTCTTGAACTCCTTCGGGGTCAAAATCTAATATGGACCCAGAGCTAGTATAAGCTCCCAAGAGACTTTCTTAATTGACAAAGAATTTAAGCTATACTTTAGAATTGGACATGGAGTAAAATACTTGAAACGGTTTCTCCACACACTACTTGGTTTTCCTTTCCCCATTAGGTTTTTCCAAGGGAAATTGAATCCATATGCTTCTGATCCATCTTCTCAAAAACCATCAAGATGCTGTTTTATTAGAGCTATTTGATGGGGCATTTTATCTATTTCAATGAGCCCTTTGATGTCTCTTTTCTTAGTCATGGAAAATTAGGATTGCAGAAAAGCCAAAGATAAACCCTCTTACTCTCCATACCCAACAAGAAGAAGGGGGAAAAAAAAAATAGGCAAAGAAAGAAATTCCTTCAAGCCACAGAAAAGTTAGAGAAACTGTTCAAGAGTTTTCCTAACTGACTAAGTTATAACATCTTGGTAAGAAAAAGACACCAGAGAAGTGCTCCCAATGAGATGCTGTCCTAGGCTGCTTTTAAAGAGAGCGTCCTCCTTTTCACTTGAGGCTGGGGTGTTTTGGTCTATTTCTACTTTCCAAGTTGCTATGGTAGAGAAAGGAGATTCGCACCCACAGGGAAATATTGGAGGGAGGATCCATTTTTGATGAAAGAATGAACTTGAGCTTGACTCTAGCAAATCTTTTCTTTTGAATTTTGTACTATTCAGAGACCTCGAACTCACACAAATTTGAATTGAAATCTTGACCACCCATTATAACCATGCATAGACATTTATGTGTACAATGTGAAAACATACTTAGGACTGGGCAACATGGTGTTCTGAAATGGTGCCTTCTAATCAAGACCCAGTCATTGCATTCAGACAATGAAAAGTCCTGTCTCTTGGGGATGTCTAGCCTATCAGAGAGGTGCCCACATTTATCTCTTCTCTTCTCTTCTCTTCTCTTCTCTTCTCTTCTCTTCTCTTCTCTTCTCTTCTCTTCTCTTCTCTCCTCTCCTCTCCTCTTCTCTTCTTCCCTCCCCTCCCTCTGTTCTCCTCCCCTCCCATCTCACTGTCTATCTCTCTCTGTCTCTCTCTCTCTGTCTCTCTCTCTCTCTCTCTCTCTCTCTCTCTCTCTCTCTCTCTCTCTCCTTTTTGTTTGCTTGTTTGAGATAGGATCACACTATGTAACTCAGGCTCACTTTGAACTCATTATGTAACCCAGTCTGGCCCTGAACTTGTGATGCTCCTCTTGCCTCAGTCTCCTGGATGTTGGGATTACAGGCATGCACCACTATGCCCAACAAACTTTTTCTTGTACACAGGGTCTGCTAACCAATCAGCTATAGAAATGTGTGGGAGTAAGAGCTAGAGTCAAATGTTTATGCAACTCTTTGGTGATCCACAGATATAAAGGCGATTACTGTTACCTCATTCTTTTATCTAAGTCCATATTTTGAATGCTTCCTATGTAGCCAGTTTTGTGCTGATTGCTCAGGTATGTGGAATACAGAAAAAAAAAAAAAAAAAAAAAAAAAAAAACTATTTTCATCTTTAAATCCCAAGACTAACTAAGGCGTAAAGCATTTCAGTAAGTCATTAGATTGTGTGGAAGTGTGTTTTGGCAAAATTAAGAAAACGTCTACCAATAACTGGGCATAATTCTTCACTATGCAAAGAAATTTAAGAAGACTACCACGTGACCCCCAACAGTGTTACTAAAATAGAGTCACTGCTAGGATGAGATGATTGAGATGTGTAGAGCACCAGTTGGAGTCTTCCATTCTCATGTACTTACCCTTCACTAAGCCACTTCTCTGCCTCTCCTAGACAGGCAGACAAATTTCCCAGCCTCCTTTGCAGTCAGATATGGCCTGGGACTAAGTCCTTGCCCATCCAAGGTGAGCAAAGTGATAATGCTACTTCCAGACCTGAACCATAAAATCAGTTCCTGCCAACTGTGATTTTTGTGTACCTCATAGTACACAAAGAAGTTTACACTTGAATGTATGAGGAGGGGTCCTGGGATGACTGCACAGGTCCCAGGGTAACCCCACATCTGTCCCAACAAGCACAAAGTACAACTATTGCCAGAAATTTAACTTACTACAGAAGATTTGGTTTAGAATTTTCAGAGCTAGCTTGTCTTATTGTAGACAGCACAGACTTTTGCTCTGTGATGGGTTTTGAGGGGTTTTGTGGAAACCCCAATTATACTCCCTCCTTCCTATCTTGACTATCACCACACTCAAACTCCATAACTAGAGTTTTGTTTGAAGTAAAGCATTTAAAATACCTCAGAGTTACATAAGCTGGAGAGTTTTAGCCCATGCCTTCCATCTAGGGCTGTGTGGGGCAGTTGCATTATTGCACTCACTGACAGTGCTTTGTAATCCAGGAAGTATTTGGGGGAGAAGAAGCTGTTGTCAGCCATGTGGTCTGAATTGATTTATCAGCTCATTTTCCTAGGGATGAGAGAGTTATGCTTGGAGCTGTAGGGCTAGTAATGGAACCAGGAGGAGCCATTAATTTGGGAAAAAAAAAAAAAAAGAAATTGAAAGCATTTTCTATGAATGAAACTCTTCATAGGCATGTTTCTTAATACTTAATTTTCATTATATTATAAGACAAGGACAAATCGTCATCTACTTTTATGGGGAAAGCAAGGTTTTTGGGCAGAGGAGCAGCTCAAGAGGTTTTCCCAAGTTTTCACTCATTCCAAGAGTGAAACCCAGGCGTATGGCTCCCTTCCTTCCTCACCATGAATTACTGGGTAACAGTAGGAAAAGGCACTGAGAGAGGGGAGAGAGAGAACAGTGGGGTAAAGAATGCACCTGAGGGGGTGGGAAAGACTGCACCTGGGAAGGGAGGAAGATAATACATGTGACAGGCCAGATGGTGCCAAGGCAGACAAAATCCCTGAGCTGAAAAACGGGGTTTGGCAAGGAGCAGGAAAGGCAGCCCTGTGGGATCTGGTGTTACATGGCTTCTGAGCAGCCCCACGGGTCTTGAGAGAGCCTCTCTGCCTCCCTCACACCAATCTCCCACTCTAGGGGGATAGCGACCCTTCTCCCCCTTGCACCTGTTGTGCACAGCCAGCTACTGCTTTTTACCTGATGTACAAGCCTCTGGGTGGCTCGTGGCCCCCAGTGCCCGACCTTCCCTGTGGCATCCAGTTCACTTAGGGTAGACTTCCAGCACCCGGATGTCAATTTTGCTTGAACTGCTCAATCACTGCTGACATTTCCTTAACCACCCTATGAACTTCTCCAGCCTAAAGTAGCAGCAACTTGTGCCCTTGAAAACCAAACGGAAAGCAACCCTATTGATTTTCTACTATCAACAAGAAAAAAGACAATTTCTCTGTGCTGAGAATGTTCATAATGCATTTCACACCACTTACTCTCAGCAGTCTAGCTCCCCTGGTAGAGGGCTAGGCCTCTTTAGCCCCCTGTTGGTTCGGCCGCTGTAGAATTAACCCTGAAGTGCCAATGCCACCTCAAGCATTCCTTGTCTCTGGACAGAAATGAACATGCACGACGCAGCTGCATTGATAAATGGATAAAGCAACAGCTATGATCACTTAGACATTGCTATGGAACTCAGGTCAGCATGAGAAGCCTAGGGTAATGGGCTATGAGAAGCTCTTTTAGTAAAAGGAGCCTCTACAGTGGTTCTCAACCTGTGGGTCGAGACCCCGGCGGGGGTCGAACAACCAAAACACAGGGGTTGCCTAAAGCCATTGGAAAATACATAATGCATATCAGGTATTTACATTCCAAATCATAACTGTAGCAAAATTTCAGTTTTGAAGTAGCCACCAAAATTATTTTTTGGTTTGGGGTCATCGCAACATGAGGAACTATATTGAGGGGTCACAGCATTAGAAAGCTTGAGAACCACTTAGACTCTTAGAGTCTAAGAGATCTAAGAAAGATTCATTATATTCAAAACATCATTCCTATCCAGTGGTGTTCTTGGAGAAGCAGAAGCATAAATATCTGGGGCTAAATTGACTAAAATGCAGATCATTAATAAAATTTATAGTGCCAGGCATGGTGGCACACACCTCTAATCCCAGCACTCTAGGCAGTTGATACAGGAGGATCGAAAATTTAAATACAGTTTGGTCAACTCAGTGACCTAACAGAAACAGTCTTAAAAGAACAACAGAAACAAAGAATAAAACAAAAAACACAGCTGGAATATACTTCAGTGTGAGGGCCCTAGGATCAGGACCAAGGACCAAAATAAAAATTGCACACATCTGTAATCACTTGGCTGAGGCCCAAAATCTGATTTGCGAGTTATTACTTATGAGTTATTATTCCAAATCGCCACGCTTGTATTTTCAATTTGAGCTGAATCTCAGGCATTTCCTAGTATTTCCTTTCTTTGCTTTCTTTCTTTCTTTCTTTCTTTCTTTCTTTCTTTCTTTCTTTCTTTCTTTCTTTCTTTCTTTCTTTCTTTCTTTTTCTTTCTTTTTTTTCCATTTCCAATGTACCAAAGAGGAAGTGTGAGGAACTGAAAGAGACACGATAACTTTCAAGTAGCAAGCCTGACCCTCCAAGACAACTACAGTGTCAGAATCAGTCAATATTTATGCCTAGCAACCTTGACAATATCCTTTTAATTAAAATCAATGGAGAAATAAAACATGCTTTAGAATACGCTTGGGACCACTCACTTTGGGAGTCAGGGAAGACTCCAGTATTATGCATAGTGTGCTCAGGACAAGATGCAGGCTGTCTGTTGCAGCGTGGTCTGTGGCATTCTCATCCAAGCATCTGCTATCAGGGATTTCTTTCCTTTAGTGCTACCATTTCATTTTTGAAAAATTATTTTTATTTATTTGTGTGTGTGTGTGTGTGTGTGTGTGTGTGTGTGTGTGTGTGGTTTCGAGGATCGAACACCAGCGTACTTGCCAGGGAGGCACTTATGCCACTGAGCTATATCCCAGACCCGGCCATTTCACTTTTTGCGTGGCTTTACTTTTTCTTTGATGCAACTTTATTGAGATGTATTTCTTTAACATCCTTAAGACTTCAGATAACATATTTATCTGGAACAAACTATAACTTTCATTTCATGGAAACATTTCACATCCCAAGACAAATGACTGCAGTGTGTAGACATGCGCTGTGGGAGCTCTGCCACCCATCTGGTGGTTGTGGGGTGCGAGACCCGGCAGGCGCAGGCAATAGCTTTACATCTCAGCCCTGCCCCCTATAAAACAAAATGAGGACATTAAATTCTAGATATTTTTCTGGCTCTTTGTGAGCATTTAATTTAACCAGTAGTGCCCTATGATCATCCCTCCAGCTCATGGAACACTCTCCCTGTGTAATCACTGACTCCTTCACTCAACCTTTGCCACAAACCTACGAGGTAGGACTCATTATTATTCCCATTTTGCAGATGAGGTAATGGAGGTGGAAACATGGAGCCATGCTTCAGTGTCACCAGACAGTGAATGGCAGCGGTTCGAATGCACTCAAGGGCTGGGTGCTTTGCCAACGTCTCACCACCTGCCGCCTGAGTCCATGCAAGTTGGAAGGGGCTTAGGTCTGGGAGATGCCATCTGCTTTCCCTCTGCAGACTTGGAGGCTCCTGAAAGCCCTGAGCAGATGGCTGGCTTCTCTGGAGCTCATATAGGTTTGGGGGTTCACTTTCCTCCGGAGCACTTCTCCTGGGTCAGACTTCACCACATCTTCCCCAGGACATCGTTCCTGAACATCCTGGTCTGATTCCAAAGACTCTGATGTGTCTAGCGCAACAATCCAGGCTAATTTGCCCAAGAATGGAGAGCAACTTAACACTGTCCTTTCTGCCACACCAGGCAGATTGACCTTAAGATATCAGTGCTCTATAAAGCCCAAGCATTGTAGAGGTATTTGTGCTTGTTTGCTTTGCTCATGTGGCTGGGCTCCTCAGATTACACAGAGCTGCCTCTCTGAGGTTTGAGAGATGACTGTCACATTGTTAAATGCTTCCTCTTCTTATCTCACTTCCCAATCGTCAAACAGGGATTTCAGAACCTTCAACACTGGCTTTTCCTCTTCAGAGATTTGCTAGTACTGGTATAATGACTGGCCAGGACCTGGAGATGAGATCCTTCAAAACTTATGGGCATTCCTAATCAGACAGGCAAGCAAAAAGCTTGACCTCTGGTGATGGGGTCACACTCAAATAAAGTGGATTCAACAATTTTTGTCATTTTATGTTACTCCAAAGGAATGAGGAGAGAGGTTAAAATATGTCGCAAGCAGCAAGGAGATGCCCATGGTTTACTACAGGATGATCAGTTAAAAAACGTTTTTCTATGCTTCTCCAAGTCTTCAAAACCCAGTTTTCTCTGTGAGCAGTTCTTACAGGCAAGCGAGCTTGCACTGGCTCTCTCTTCCACAGCCCTTCCTGTCCCTCCCTCTGCTCTGGGGCCACCTTCCACATTTCCTTCATACTGCCTTATCCCACTTAGTACTGACCATCTAATCCCTAGAACTCTTGTTCCTTTCTAAGTACTTCACTTAGTTATAAAATAACATGACATGGAGTTTTGTAAGCCTAAAATTTTGTTCCCACAGATAATACATAGTACGCATACTTTTCCCTCTTCCTTCTATTAAGAACAACTGAAACAGAACAACACATTGGGCGGTACACACAAAGCCACCACACCAAGACAGTGAATTCTGGAGAAAAGGAAACAGACCGGATGGCTCAGGACCTCAGGAACAAAGTGATTTCAAGTTCCTGGGCCCTTTTTTGCCTCTCACATATTCCATACTAAGGGTTTAAAAAAAAAAGTATGCTGAAATAATTCATGGATATTTATTAAACAACAACAAAAGCAATATTTTTTATCTAAAGATTTAAAAAAGTGCTTGCTTGAAAGATGAAAAAAATACTTGTAGAAAATAACCACTGTACTCCAGTCAAACACCACCAAAAGCAAAAGAATCCTCACCACAAAGCACTATGGCCCCATCTCATCCACACCAGGAAGGGCCAAGTAAGCAGGCAAGATGGCTGGGATGAAAGACGCCAGTTCTGACCCCGGGCTAGCATCAGATAAAGGCCTGAACCCTGCAAGGACTTTGATCCTTACCAGGCAGTAATGAGCCCACTCTTTCTCACTCTGCAACACTGTGCAGGATTACACAGAGATCTGGGACTCGTACTGCTACCCTGAGTAAGGAGACAGCTCATCCTCTTTTCTCTGAGGGTATCAAAAGAAGTTTAGTGGAAAGTCGGGATGTTCACCAGTGTTAGTGCTAATAATGCTCATCCACATCACTCTGACATTAGTGGAAACCATGCTGCACTCGGCAATACGCTACCTTTGTGGTCAGAGATACATTAAAGAGGGTCTAGTGGAGAACTGGAGCGCTTCATCTTCCTCAGCAATAATGAGAATTAACTGACGGTCAACATAGGCCAGTAGAGCATCCAAACTTCTACCTCTACCTGACAATAACACAGTATTATTCCTTCCTTTCCTACCAGAGCAGTGTCAGAGGAAGTAGGCTACAGCAGAAGGTTTAAAAAAGACACAGAATTTTACAATAAAATATCCAAAAAACAAATATGAATCAAAAATCACATATCATATCAAAGAAGAAAATCTTAAAACTGAATTTTATAAAGCAAACTGATAGGTGCCAAAGCCAAGATTACTGGACAAATAGTTTAAGTTGACATGATAAAAATTGCTTAACAAATAGTTGTGAACATAAGCCGGGCGTGGTGGCTCACGCCTGTAATCCCAGCACTCGGGAGGCTGAGGCAGGAGGATCAGTGCGAGTTCGAGACCAGCCTGGGCTACAAAAGTGAGCTCAAGGCTAGCCTGAACTGCATAGCGAGACCCTGTCTCAAAAAGACAAAAAAAAAAAAAAAAAAAAAAAAAAAAAAAAAAAAAAAAAAAAAAAAAAAA
>PVJA010002227.1:53337-71289 GCA_004027025.1 Myocastor coypus | reverse complement strand
GATGCAAAAATTATCAACAAAATACTTGCAATCAAACCAGCAACACATAAAAATTAAACAGGCAGAGTTTAGAAATGGAAAATCTATTCAATATATGAAAATTAATCAATATAACACAACAGGTTAATTGAAAATAGGAGGAATTATGTGATCATTTTAATTGATGGAGAAAATGTGTTTTGCAATATCCAACATCCTTTCACAATAAAAATACTCAGTATGCTCAGAATAGGAGAAAACATCTTTGCTTTCGTAGAGGTCATCTACAAAACCCTATCAGCTGGCTCAGTGCAGTTCCTTGCCCTCCTGAGACCAGCACTCATACAGGGAATTCCCTCTCGCCACTGTGGTTTAGTGTCACGCTGGAAGTTTTGGTACAGCCAGTGAGTCAAGAAAAAGAAATGAGAGTGATCCCTATTAGAACAGAAGGAACAAAATGATCTCTCCGCAGAGGACATCGTGTTTAGGTACATACTTGTGACGCGTAATGAGTGCTTTTATTGAGGGTTGCTTGTACATGAATATGGACCACTTAGTTCTATTTCACCACCCCTTTCTCACATACCTTTCTCCTTTCCCTTCATCTCAAGTTTTCCTTTCCAATTGCAGTGATCTACTTTCGTGTTTCCTTCTATCTCTTCTTTTGCTTTGTATTCATTCTTTGAATTTCTTATACAAAAGACCCTATTCAGCACGTGAGTTCGTGTGTCCAATTGTTTTACTTCACATTACGCTGTCAAGGCGCATTCATTTTCCTTCAAATGACTCAAATTATATCCCTTGTGCAGTTGTGATTCGGTTCTTGTGTATCCTATTACTTCAAGAATTGTACTTATTTTATCTTCCAGTAGGTTAAATGTTTCTATTTAATATTTTTTGGGCCAGGAAAATAGCCCCGTGGCACAAGTGCCTGTCTGGCAAGTGCAAGGTCGTGAGTTTGAACCCCGGTCCTGCAAAAATTGTATCTGGTGAGAGATACAGGCCTAGATTCTGCCTTCCATGTGTGGGTAGCCAATCTTCCTAGCACCACTTGCTAAAGAGGCTGTCCTTCCTCCAGCATATGTTGCTGGGACTTAGGGTGTGTGGTTAGTAAACTAGTCCACTGATCAGTCTGGCATAGTTCTGGCTAGGACTAAAGGTAGGAGTGCTGTGCTACCAGAGGGTGGGTAGCCTGCATACAGAATAAGAGTCTTGTTCCCCTCCCTTGTTGTTTTTTCTGCCTTGTGGGTGCTGGGAACTGTTCTCCTCTGTGATACCTCTCTGCCATGTGCCACTACTCAGGAACCAGCCAACTATGGATGGAAACTTCTACAAATTATCAGCTAAATAAACTCCCCTCCTGCAAACAAATATATATATACCTTTCCCCATTAAATCTGAGTGTCAGGTACTTTGTCTCAGTAATGACAGAAAAGTAGTTAAGATAATTCCTTTCACTTTTCTGGGTCTCTTCTGGTTCCATACAAATTTAAAGATTGTTTTTCTAGTACCAAGAAGGATGCTACTGATATTTTGATTAGGGTGGTATGACATATGTATTTTGCAAGTATGGGAATTTTGACAATATTGTGTCTGCCTATCCACGAACAAGTTGTATCTTTACATTTTCTGATATATGCCTCAGTCTCTTTATTCAGAGTTTTATGGTTACATTTTAAAGGTTTTTTACTTTGTTGGATAAGTTGATCTCTAAGTATTTTTTATGCTATTGTGAATCATATTATTTTCCTAGTTTCATTCTTGATGAGTTTATTAGTGGTGTATAAGGAACACTATTGACCTTTGTGTGTTGATTTTGTAGCCTTCAACACTGCTGAATTTGGTTATAAATTCTATCAATCTTTTGGCTGAGTTTTTTAGTCCACTATAAAAGATCTGTCACATACAAATAATAATATGATTCATTATCTTCCTATGCATATCCTGTTTGTTTCTTTTTGTAGCTGGAGTGATCCGATAATTCATTAAGCAGGAGTAGTGGTTGTGCTCATCCTTGTCTTGATCCCGATTTTAAAGAGAAACTTGCTTCTCCCCATTGAGTATGCAGTTGGATGTTGGTTTGTCTTAAGTGGCTTTTATTGAATTGAGGTAAGGTCCTTCTGTATCTACTTTCTTTAGTGTTTTTATCCTAAGTGGGTGTTAGGTTTATTAAAAATATTTCTGTGTCTATTGATATAATCATGTGATTTCTATCCTTGTTTCTATTAATGTGGTATATTACATTTATTGATTTGTGTATATTGAACCATCCTTGCATCCCGGGAATGAAACTATCTGTTCCAAATATATGGTTCTTTTGATGAACTATTGCATTCTATTTACCAATATCTTACCGGTGATATTTGCAACTACATTCATTTAAGAGATTTGCCTAGAGGTTTCCCTTTCTTAGTACTAGAGTAATGCTGATACCTTCCTTTTCAACTTCATCAAAGAGTTTTGGGAGTATTGGTGGTATTATCTCCACAACATTTTATAGATTCAGCAGAGAATGCCTATAGTTCTAGGTGCATTTTAGTAGATAGGATTTAAATAAAATATTACTGATTCAATTTCATTGCTTATTGTTACATTTTTCAGAGTGTTTCATAAGACATTTCTTGGCTTGGTCTTAGTAGTTTGTATGCATCTACGAGTTATCCATTTTTAAAGAACTCTTTACTTTGTTGGTGTCCAATTTTCATAGTAGTTACTAACAATCTTGTGCATTTCAACCGTGTCCGCTGTGATTTCACTTTTTAAGTTTCTAATAGCATTGGAAAAACACTAGCAACATGATAAGAAGTCACTTCATAATCACTGTGATGATCACCTAAACACAAGATGTTACAATCAGAAAAATATCACAAGAGAACAAGGTGGCAGAAAATTTGGAACCTTGGTACATTGCTTATAGTATCCCGACAGTTATACTATATATATACTCAAAAGGGTGGGCAAAACATACTCACACAAAATTGTGCACTTTCTTTCTCTTTCACAATATCTATTGTACCTTTTGGATCTTATTTACTCTTTCAGTTTCTCATTCTAAGGCGGGGTTCTCAACCTGTGGGTCATGACCCCTTCAGGGGTCGAATGACCAGAACACAGGGGTCGCCTAAAGCCATTCCAAATCATAACTGTAGCAAAATTAAAGTTTTGAAGTAGCCACCAAAATTATTTTTTGGTTTGGGGTCACTGCAACATGGGGAACTGTATTGTGGGGTCATGGCATTAGGAAGGTTGAGAAACACTGGTCTAAGGAGATGACACAATGTTTATACATTGGAGTCTGCTTTATTTCACTTCTGAAAATAGTCTCTAGCTGTATCCATTTACTTATAAAAGCTTCAAATTTATCTTTCTTTACAGCTGAGTAGTACTCTATTGTATAAAAATCCCACACCTTTTTAATTTATTCTTTAGATTATAGACATTTGGGTTGTTGGGCAAAAGAGAAAAGAAGGAAGCAAAAATTTAAAAAGACACATGCACACGTAGGATAGCTAAAATAATTATAGTACTAATTTCCATTAATTCATTGAAAGGAACAGTTAATACTTACATTGTTCAAATAATTTTGCATGGCTCTATCACAACCTGAGGAACTACTTTGAAGATAATAATATGCAATGTGATAACCATTGCTAAATTCCCATCATCTTGTTTTGAAATCCTGTACCATTTTCATTGCTTTTTATCTTTAAAATTAAAAAAATATGTGCACAACCTGCATAGCCACATTACTCATGGGAAACTCTGTGATGATAAGGAAATGCGTGATATCCATTATAACGGAATATTATCCAGCCAGAAAAAAAGAGTAAAGTATTAATACAGGTATAATATAGATCATTATTGGAGCGAATCTGTTAAGTAAAATAAGTCAGATCTAAAGATCACATATCACTTGATTTAATTTATTTGAAGAGTCCAAAATAGATACAGGCATAGAGGCAGAAAGTAGAAGATAATTACCAAGATGTGAGTGAGGAGACCAGAGCAGATACCAACAGGTATGTTTCATCTGGGGGTGATGAAAGTGTTTTGGATATAGGTAGAAGACACTGAATTGTAAATATCAAATTTTATGGTTTGTGAATTATATTGAAATAAAAACATATTTATGAAAACAACATCCACACAATTATAAAAGGACAAAACTATTTATTAAAGTAAGCTACAGATCTTTTGGATCTACAGCTAGGCAAAGTCCTTAGGCATAACCTCTATAGCATCAACCATAAAAAGAAATGTTGGACTTCATCAAAATAAAAAGTCTGGGCCTTTGGAGATGCCACTGTCCTTCCTCTTAGTCACTTGTTGCCAATCATGGTCAACCCCACCATGTTCTGGGATATAGCTGCCCACAGTGAGCCCTTGGCCCATATCTCTTTCAAGCTGTGTGCAGACAAATTTCCAAGGATAGCAGAAACTTCTGTGCTCTGAGCACTTGAGAGAAAGGATTTGGTTATGAGGGCTCCTGCTTTCACAGAATTATTCCAGGATTTATGTATGTGCAAGATGTTGACTTCATGTGACACAACGGCACTGGTGGCAAGTGCACCTAAGGGGAAAACTTTGATGACAAGAACTTCATTCTGAAGCACACAGGCCCAGGCATCTTGCCCATGGCAAATGCTGGGCCAAACATGAATGGTTCTAGTTTTTCATCTGCACTCCAAGACTGAGTGGCTGGATGACACGCACGTTGTCTTCGGAAAGGTGAAAGACAGCATGAACATGGTAGAGGCCACGGAGCACTTCAGGCCCAGGAATGGCCAGACCAGCAAGAAAAATCACCACCTCTAACTGTGGACAGCTCTAACGCAGGTGCCTGGTGTGTATGGCCACCACCAGACCAGAGCATTCCTCGAACTCAGGCGAGCACCCTGCACCCTACCTGCTCAATACGCCCTATCATCTCTGCTCTTATTGCAGTTCTTTGGGTTCCATGTTTTCCTTGCTCTCTTCCAAATGTACCTGGATTGCAGAGTTAAGTTTATAGTTATGAATAAAACTAACTAATAGTGAAAATAAATAGAAAAAAAAAAAAAAAAGGCCTTTGCTCTGCAAAAACTCCTGGAAAGAGGATAAAAAGGCAAGCTACAGACTGCTTGCAAAGCATGCATCAGGCAAATGCTATTTTATAGACTGCGCAAAGAACTCTGAAAACTGAAAAGTATCATGTTGTGTCCCACCCCACCTCTGGGACGCGCTGAAATGGTGACTGAGACTGGGCGTGGCGGAGTACGCCTGTAATCCCAGCACTTGGGAGGCTGAACCCAGGTGAATCCCTATGAGTCCAGGCTATGTAGTGAGACCCTGTACCCCATAGACCCTGTACCAAAAAAAACCCCAAGTTGTTGGGAATGAAAAATGGCACATCTAATTCAGAGTTTCCTATAAAAACTAGATAGCAATCTTGTGTGTTAATTCACACATAATACTTAAGTTCATACAAAAATCTGTATACAAATGGTGATAGCAACTTTATTGAGAAATCAAAACACTGATGAAATGCTACTCAGCAACAAAAAGTAACATTTTTATTGGAACTACTATGTTCTTTATAATTGCATGTCAGTTACACAGAGCAATTTCATCTTGGTATGTATGTACATGCATATGGCATATTTCAATAATTTTTAATCCCCATTCAGTTCCCTTTCCCTGTCCTCTCTTCCCTAGCCCCTTTCTTCTTAAACAGTCTTCTGTCTGCTTTCATGTCATCTTGTCACTATTTTTGTTTTTAAATGACACTTATGAAATAAGTCATGGAATATTTGTCTTTCTGACTGCATTTTTAAAAATATATTTGATTGTTTCAGGGTTTCACTATGCAGCTCAGACTCATGGCGAGCCTCCTGATTTCAACCTCCTCACTGCTGGGATTATAAGCATGTGGCCCTATGCGAGGACTCTGGTCACATTAGCCCTCCCTGGGGTGATGCTAGCACGGCATGTGGTGCCAAGAATTGAACCGTGGTCCACACACTTGCCCAGGCAGAAGCTTCGATCTGCTGATCTATCTCACCAGCCCTGAAGTTTATTTTCTTTAATGTAAAAATCTCCATTGGGGCCAGTGGGATGGCTCAGCGGTCTAAAGCTTCTGCTTAGGAAAGCTTAGGTGGCCGGCCACAGGGACCGCAGTTCAATCTCCAGCAGCACATGCTGTGCCAGTGTCACCCCCAGGGCAGGCTGAGCCAGCCATAAAAAACAAAAAAAAAAAAAAAAAAAAAACACGATGGTATCATTATGGGGCCCAGCAGGACGGCTCAGTGGTCTAAAGCGTCTGCTCAGGAAAGCTTAGGCTGCTGTAGGGACCGTGGTTCTATCCCTGGCACCACAAGCTGTGCCAGCCCTGCCCTCGGGGCATGCTGAGCCGGCCATAAAAATAAAGAAATAAACAACAAACAAAAGTTCTGAAACAAGAAAAAAAAAATAATAAATTTTAAAAAATAGAAATAAATAAAAATCTCCATGGCCATCCATTTTCTTGCAAAGGACACGATTTCTTTCTTCATGGCTGATGGTTCCATTTTGTGTACACACATTTTCTTTACCCATTCATCTGTGAATGGGTGCCTAGGCTATTTCTATAGCTTAGCTGTTGTGAATTCTTTTGCAAGGAACATGTGTATACAGATACCTCTATCTTAGGCTGACTTTAATTATTTAAGGAATATACTAAAAAGTGCCACTGTTTGGTAAAATGCTGCCTCTAGTTTTGAGGAACCTCTAAACTGATTTTCATGGTGGTTATCCTAATTTACATTCCTACCAGCAATGCAAAAGAGTACGTTTTCCCTTGCATACTTGATGCCTTTGATTGACTGATTGATTGATTGATTGATTATAGCTACCCTGACTAGGGTGAGATAGAATCTCAATGTAGTTTTCATTTGCATTTCTTTGATGGCTAAAGATGTTGAACATTGTTCCATATAGTTATTGGCTATGTGTCGTTCTTTTAAGAGGTATCTATTTAATTCATTGACCTACTATTGATTGACTTATTTGGATTTTTGGTGTAAAGATTTGGGAATAGGACAGAGGACACCAAAACAAATTCATACAGTCATCTGATTCTTGACAAAAATCCTAAAGTATACATTGGAGAAAAGGCAGACTGAAAAATGGTGCTGGGATAAGTGGATATTGATATGAAGGAGACTGAAATTAGATTTCTACCCCTCACGTTATATATAAATAAATTCACAATGCTTCGAAGACTTAGGTTTAAAATGATAAACTGAAATTGCTAGCTGAATGTGAAGGAGGAACCCAGTGATGTGTTTTTTTTTAATTTAATATTTTTATTGTTTAAGTTTAACAATGGTTATATTACATATTTTCATCATCAGATCAGTTTAGATTAATACATATAGGCATATAAGATTGATCAAACAATTAAACATTAACCCTTTTAAATCAACATTACTTTTCTTTTCTTTATTCTTTTCCCCTTTCTTTTTTTTGAAAGTTGACATATTGCATATTGTCCTCACAATCGTTCTACAGAGTACAGTGTGTGGGCATGACCCACCTCCCTATTGATGTGTTGTTAATGTACATTTCCTTTATCAGTAAAGCTGCTAAACTTTCCTTCATGCGTTTGTTGGCCCTGTGAATTTCCTCTTTGTCATTTGACAGCACATAGCATTTGATTTGTTTTTCTGTTGTCAACTTTTCCCTTTTTTATGTTTTGATCATGCTGGGATAAGCCCAGGACCTAACATGTCCTAAGTTAGAACATTACCACTAAGCTATATTGCCAGCCCTTGTTGATGGCTTTCATATATTGTTTCAGTGAGGGTATTCACTGAAAATGTGTTCTCATAATATGAGGCTTGTATTTTGCTAACGCTATTTTGTAGAGCAGTGAAGATTTTAATTTCATTGTTAGTAAATACATATATATGATGTATATGTATACGTATATGTATATATACATATATATATATATATATGCATATACCTATACACAAATAACATGCATAGAATGAATTTACCTTTCACCCTAAAGTCTTTTATCTTTTGTTTTGGAATTTTTAAATACTTTTTTCTCCTATGGATATTTTATGGTTTGTAAAATGTTCCCACACTGTTTATTTCTGAGCCCAAAATCCACTCCACTATTTGAAATGTTATCTCGGTTATTACCCAGATGTCCTTGTTAGTATCTGCCATTGTCCTTTGTTTCCTATTGTTGCATTGGTCAGTAACAAACTCCAAAGTGCTTATTTTTGGTCCTCTCCACCTCCTGAGAAAGATATTTTAAGAACAAAATGATATCGTACTCTTCAGGCTGTACTGGGGCACGGTTTTTTTTTTTTTCTTTCTTTCTTTCTTTCTTTCTTTCTTTCTTTCTTTCTTTCTTTCTCTCACTTAATGATGCATCTTAAATGTCTGCTGACATGGTTAAGACCACCATTTTTAAAACCTGCAATATTTTCCTTTATCTGGAAATTTTTATATTTTAGCTCCTGATGTCATACTGGAGAGCCTTTGTTTTGAAAATTGCAGCACATACTATGTTCCTTCATTTTCTTCATGCTATATTCCTTTAATACATGTATGTTTACCTATATCTAAGATAAATTTGTCATTACGTAGAGAAATCATTGCAAAGTAGAACTTTGGAAGTCAGAGAGTAGATAAACCTCTGGTGGTACTGCGTGACGCCACACCATCCTTGGCTTCCCTTTCAGTGCAGTGAAGTTCCCAGCAGCACACGATGATCAGATCTCACCTATGTTTTAGAAAGCTCATCCTAACTGTAACATAGAGCAATAAATGCTGTGAAAGCAGCAAAGAAATGAAAGGTGTTCTGGGATATCGGAGTATCATGTAAGACACACATGGATGCTCTGTGAATATCACTAATGCTAAATAGCACCCGGAGCCCTTGGACCTGCATGGTCTCCATCCCTTAAATGGGTTTATTTTTATCATCCCCTGCAGGACCACACAGCTGGATGAAGCTCTGAAGGCTGCTCTGATGTATTTCATAGTAGAGAAGCATATGATGTTTTGATCCATCACCCACAGCAGTAAAATGAGCAGGTATCTTGATGGCGCTATCTGATACAATAGACTTTCTGATATATATATATACATAGATAGATAGATAGACAGACAGACAGATAGATAGATAGATATTTCTTTTCATTTATGTATCTGGTACAGGGTCTCACTACACAGCTGGGACTCTTAGTGCTCCCCTTGTTTTCAACCTCCCCAGCAGTGCGATCAAAGGCATGTTCCACCACACCTGGACCTCAACAGACTTTCAAACAATCATGCACCTCTGGCTGTCTGCACTGCTATGTCAAGGAAAGAGCTCCAAGGGTCTGTATGTGAATGCACTGTGATATTACAGGCAAGCAGAGTGCAGGTGCTTGGGGAAGCCTGAGCAGCTGCTGATGCAAGGCTTCTCCGGCACTTTCCTTTCTCACCCCAAGTTGTCCTGAAGAGAACTCTTGGCCCAGCATCCACACCAGCAGAGAACAGAGGAGTCAGTCACATAGTGCTCTTGCAACAGCTATTTCCAGAACTCACAACCCACCTTCTCCTTTAGAAATATGAAAAAGAGGGAAAGCATTTTGCGTGAAAACATGTTTTAACTGTATTTGTGACACTCAATAAATAAATTACAGGTTTTATATCATTCAGAAAGAATTGCTGGTGATTTATTCAGTTATTAACTTCACACGCTTGGGAAGATGCATTAAATGCCGACCTGTATTGAAGATTTGAGGATTATTCAGGCAGAAGATGCTACCGAAAAGTCTGGATGGCTCTGCAGGTGATTGGAGATATGCATGACAGTTTGGTAAAAGCCACAGAAGGCAGAGGATTTTGTCCTATCCATTTATGGCTGCTTATAAATTCCATAAAAGAGAAATGAATTATGCATTCTTGGGTTTACATAAGGTCACCTAGTGAACTTTGACCCCTATCTTTTCTCATTTGGCTCAATTATTAGATGAAATGACAGATTTGATCTCTTTTCAAATTATATTAGAAAGGGTCTCTTTATTTTACCCTCTAGCAGCAATCAGCTGACAGAACTGGGCAAGTGCATTAATTATGATTGATTTAAAGTGTCTATAGGGTGATTATTTCTAGACTTCTACTCCCAAGCCAAAACCTTTTGACCTATTTCAGGCCACCCAGCGAATTAATCCCTAAGAAGATTTAAAGGGAAGACTGTTCAGGATGGCAGTTTCCCTCCTGTACTTGCAATCAAAATAGTTAAGACACTGAGCAATCCAGACGGATTAAATTACTGGAAGACTCCATGGTGAAGACATTTAACAACCTGACAACTCAGCCTAAAAACATCTTGCGCATGATAACCAAAAATGGCACTGAATTAGCCCCGGAAGAGGAAAAGACTCCTAATGTTCTCTGCTCTGAGCCTAGCAGGAGAAAAAACTGCTTTTAGAAGTTCGTGAATTTGTCACCATTGCAGTTTCAGAATAACATGTCTGTTGTTAGGACATTCAATCTCCGTCTCGCTTCTTTCCAGCAGATTAAAAATGACAGTACTAATTAAAGATGTAAAGAAAAGAGACCACTGTCAGTTGCAATGTATAGGCCTGAATTATAATGAGGCTCAGAGGAGGAAAACTGGGGAAAGTTGAGGAGGCATCGTGGTTAGGAGTTTACTTTTAGGTTTAGAAAAGCATCCTGAAGATGCATTCTACTTAAAAAGAAGTGTTGTTTCAACAAAGCTGCCAACTCTGAACTATTAGATCTCAGAATGATCCAATGGGAAGAATGTAGGAGTGGGTGGGGACTTACCTCAGTGGTAGAGCACTTGCCCAGGCTATGTGAGGCACTAGCTTCAATCCCCAGCCCCAGAATAAACATGCCCCTCTGGTAGTGGTGGGGGGTGGTGCCCTAGAATTGATGCCAGCAAACCAGCTAACTAATCTCTGTTACTCTCATCCAATGTCCAGTAAAGAAGACCTAAGTCTGTCTATGGTACTCACAAGCTCTGTGACCTGTGGCCTTGACCGCCCTGATTGGTGGGGCGTTTTTTCTATGAGGTACATACATTGTTACAACAGCTACTGTGAGAACTGGAGGTTGGATGTATTTAGAGGAACATAAATAATCTGTTGCTCTCATTGATTTATCTTTATTAGTACATATTTGCAGAATGTAAGATTGCACTCGCTGTAGTGAGCTGGTCCATGTACCTAACACACCTTAGTTCTTTTTACTAGCCCTTGCCCTTCCTTCCCTCCCACACTCCCCATCTTTAGATTCCCTTCCCATAATAAAAGCTCAATCTCCCTATTGCATATTTTCTATCTTTTATTTGTCCTTTAAAGCCTTGATCTATCTTTATTTTTTTTCTGAAATACTTTACATTTCTCACATAATTGAAATTATACAGTTTTTGGACTCTTGTGTCTGATTTGTTCCGTGTGTCACTATATAACCTCCATGGCTATTATGAGCATATAATAGCAATGAAATAGCATTACACAGTAGAAGGGGGAGGAACCACCCATGTTAGGGGGTGGGAGGGACAGAAAACTTAGGGAGGGTGAACCAGGAGTTAGATAAAGTGGTGCAAAGTGGTGTCATAAAAGAGATTTGATAAGCAGTGGACAAAGAAGTGAAAGCAAGAGGGGAAAGAAAGGTGGGCCTAGGCTCTGGCGCATGAGTAAGAAGTTCTTCAGGCTTGGCTGTGGGCCAAATCCGGGTCAAGGGATAACTAGCAAGTGGGCTGTCTTATGAGGAAACGCTGCTTCCAGGGTAACTATGGCCCTTATGACACCTCCCTACTTCTCCAAATATGTCCAGGGAGCCACATCGCTTCAAAACGTAGGGCAAGGAAGATGCTGCTGCCAGATCCTCATGGGCCGGCGACAGACAGCTTCATGCTTCTTCTCTCAGCCTTCACTTGGAGAAGTGGAACCAAAACTGGAAAAATAAATAAATTCCCTTTAGCCTTCATTATGCTTCTAAATACCCATGAGTTATTGTCATATTTATAGAGGAAGCAGTGAGTTTTTAGCTGTAGACTCAAAAATTCTCAGGAACTTAGCAGGTTAACAAATAAATGAGATAGATGAGTTTAAAAAAAAAAAAAAAAAAGAGGAAATAGTACATTCTATGACCAACAGGAGAATACATGAGTGGCTTAATACTGTTTAAATCTACTTGTTTTAATAAAAGCACCTTACAGTTGAAATTCTAGCCTCTGAAGACCAAGTTGGCTCTTGATCCATAGAGGGCCAGCTTAGGAAGAACCTAGTTGCTTCTTCTAATTCTGCAATTTATCCATCTCTTGCTCCTATCTTGCTGACGTATAGACAAAGATGGCAGATCATTTGCCTACTGAGAAATCAGTTATACTAAGCTGAGAGCCTGTGAGGCAGCCACGCTGTCATTATCCTGAGGCCTGGCCATCAGTTACAGAGCTAATAAGTACAAGCAGCACGTCAGGACAGAGTCGGGCCTGCTCATAGCTCTCGGATGATTACCTAAGCAGGAACACATGTGGCCTAAGGAATCTCAAACACAATCCAAACAGGCCCACAACCTAGGACTTCCCATGGTAGACAGCAGGACACAGAAAAAGCCTAGGGAAGGGGGTGGCAAGACAGCATGTATGCTTCATCACTCTCAGATGCAGCTCCAGCCAGAGGCAGGCTGAGACAGACTAAATCCTGGTGGCTACTGAACTGCGAAGTGATGGACATGCCCCATAAGGCTGCGGGTGACCTCCCCCCTCTCTGTGCTCACTCACTGTAACTATCTAGATAGGAGACCAAGTATCTAAATAAATAGGAGTAACAGCAGCCAATGCTAATAAGCACTTGAGAGCAAAACAGGCCTAGAATGCCTTCTAGGAAAACTCTTGAGCAACATGAGTGAGATAAAGAACTATTTCTAGGCAGCTACCCGACAGAACTCTCTGTAAGTCATATAGACAAGGGGGAGAGGAGGAGGTCTCCAGGCCGAGCAGAGCTCTTCTCCAGAACTGGGAAGGATGGGAGGTAAAACTGCACCCAGTGACTGAAAGAAGTGCCGAGAAAGGCAAAGACTAAGGACCTTCCTAAGCTAGGACAAATTAGTACCTAATTCTTGCCAAGCTCCTGCAAGATGCCAAGTAGCACCTAGAATGTTTCATGTGCCAATTCATAAAGTGCAGAGGGGCAGTACTAATATTATCTGGATTTCATAAATGAGAAAACAGAGGCAACTGGAACTTAAATCATGCTCTGGCTCACGTGTGTCCCCTAAAGGTCACATGTCAGAAACTCAATCCCAAGTGCCACAGTGTTCAGAAGAGAAACCTTCAGTATGAGATTAGACCATGAGGTCAGGGAACTGACTAATGCCATTATCGCTAGAGTGGCTGCGATATCACAGGAGTTCCTCACAAAAGGATCAGTTCAACCTCTTCTCTGCTCCCCTCTGCTCTTCCTCTTCCTCATCCTTTCTGTTCTCTCTCTCTCCCTCACCTCACTCCTTTCCCCTCTTCTTTTTGCTATAAGATGAGGCAGCTGTCTTAATTTTGGACTCCCTTGCCTACAGAACTGAAAATCTCTCTTCTTCATAAACAACCCTGGAGCAAAAACTGTACTAAAGCAACTCATTTGTCCAAGACCATGCAGCTTGGAGCTGGAAGAGCACGGTTGCTGTCCTGCCCTTGGGCTCCAGACCTAGCACTTCCAATTCCTCCTAGTTGCCCCTGGGAGGGCAACATGTTTGCTCTGGCACTGCTCAGCAGGGGATTTAGCATGGTGGATCAAGACAGAGCTGAAGAAAAGATACTGAAAAGTAGCACCAAAGCGGGAGCAAGAGGACTAGTGCAGGGACAAATGTCCTTGGGTAGTGACACTAGCATCCTGTGGAGGGAGGACAGGATTCTTCAGAGGAGAAACCAACTAACCAGGAGTCATTTCCAGTCCCCCAGAATGAACTCTGCCATTAGATAGGTCTGTGTCCTGAGCACAGTGGTAAATACAAAAGGCCAGGACCTTCAGAGAAGGCTGGAAGGCCACAGCCCTGGGAGAGGTCACTGCCTAAGTGAGAGGCTCGATGCAAGCAAGCTACAGCATCAAAGGCAGAAAGAAAGGAGCACAGGAGTAATGGGCAAGCAAGCCCGCAGGTGGGCATGGGAGGCAGCCCAGCCAGGGAGTAGTTTGGACACAAAATCTTGTTCTGTTTTCTGGTTTTCCTCCAGCTTGTGTTGCCAGTTAGAAGAACCAAGGATGCTTGGCATGGAAAACCCTTTGCCCATCACAGCGTTCAGCAAAGACACTGCCTGGAAAATAAATGCCAGTGGTGGGCAGGTAGCAGCTAAGTCCTCATCCTCTGCAGCCTCATCCCATGGGTAGACACACTCTCAGTGTGTGTGTATTTTAACCCCAGGCTTTGATAAACATCTCTGGCTCCTCTCTTACTCACAGGCCAGCTCAGGTTCTGAGGAATGTCAATAAGCCTGGTGCTTTTCCTGGAAGCCATAAGGATGAGAGAAAAGCAACAAATAGATGCTTAGTTGTGGGGAAAAGATACTAAAAGATCCAAAAGATAGCAGAGACGCCACCCTTTAGAGAAGACTAGCTACAAGCAATTTTATACCTGTGGGGCCAGGTCTGGAGGTATTTGAAGGAGAGGAATGGGAGGGACAGGGCTGTGGTCCTTAGTGTCCTGCACTTACTAGTAGCAATAGTGTCTTCTTTTCTTTTGTAGTAAGTTGGCAAATGATCGGTGCACTGGGGCTGCCTGAGTCCCTCTCCAGGATTTATTCACTAAGAGGGAATTGTCATACAGCAGACCTGTGGACAATACACAAGAGACTCATATCTCAGGTCTGCAGCCCTTGAACCACTGATCAGGTACTTGAGTAGCACAAGGAGAAGCCAAAGCCAGCCCCACTACTGCCTTTCCAGCAGCCTGCAGGAACGGCAAAGATGGGGGACACCTCAGAGTCCCTTCTCTATTGCCCAGGTGGGGAAAGGTCGCAGCATCTAGAGGCAGAAGAAGATGTAAATGACCTACTGGTGTCAGATCACAGGGAGTCATCAGCAGCCCCTCACTCTAGATGACTAAGGCGCTGTATGTAGGAGGAGCGCAGGTCCTTATAGTCAAATCTCACACATGCAACCAGCACTTTAGAAAATATTTCTGCAGGCCTTACCTGTGCCCAGCCACCATTAGAACTACATCCTGTTAAGTATCGTGTTAGTCAAGCTGCAATTCCAAAACAGTAACAAGCCTCAGAGCACAATGGTCTAGCCTGGAAAAGCTCATTTACTTTGGGCTATATGCCTAGCCTGGGTCAGTGGGGCTGCAGGTGGGAGGAGTGGGTTTTCTGGGAGTCCTATACATCTTGAGATGCAGGGATCGTGCATCAAACCATGCTCACACTCTTGGAGATGCTACTTGAAGCCCTCCATCCCCATATGCCCTCCGTTAGCCAAAGAAAACACATTGTCATCCCCAAGTTCAAGGAAGGGTATGAAATGCTAAAAAAAAGAAAAAAAAAGTACTAAAATATGGAAGAATTGGAATATAACTAAGTGAACTTCTTGTTAACAAAGGCCCTCGCTCTTTCAAGTTGGATTCTATTTGTTCCTTACATAAGACGTTACTGTGCAGCATCTTAAAGGGACGGATTTAAAGTGAAGATAAATGGCACCTTGAAGAGTGGGGCAGGGAAGCCACAAACTCGCTTCACCGCTTCACTATTTTTCCATCCACTTCCAAGCCACGTCTTCACCAACAAAGCTGAAGTGCTAGGGGCAGTGAAAATGAGCTATGCTTAGGAAAGGACAAACCGGAAACATCCTCAGGGCCTATCCTGGCCGCAGGCCTCTGCAGAACCTGACTCAACCTACTACCCTCAGACCCCCTCGGCCCATCAGGAGAGGCCTTGCCCACAGATGCTGGTGAGGAGCTCTATTTTCCGGGTACTTTTCTGCGTTGTTTCAGCACAAGCATGTGTGTGCGTATGCTGTCTGGGAGCCCAAAGAATTGTCCCTTGTGACTCCCTCCTTAACAGGCTCCAATTAGACACCACTTAATGGCACCTCCAATGTGACTGTCTGTCCAACATTTCACAATGCATGGGAATTCTCCCGGAGATTATTCCTGCTTTTCCCATCCTCAAAACAAGAAGGGAGAAATAATACATGATTGAAAACTAGCCACCAAATGTTAAGAAAAAAGTAAATTTGCAGTTGTGTTGCTTTGAAAACTTATTGCACAGCTGGGGGCATTTAAAGAACTTAATTAACAAACTTTGGCTGCAACGCGCCCCTCTTTGGGAGGGGGAAAAATCACAGTTAAGATTTGTCCAATTAAATTATAGAAGAATTGGCGAATTCAAAAGGAGTGAGAGGGGTTGGGGGAATGCACTTCTAATTTAAAAAGAAGAGTTTGAGTCTGATGGGAGACCTGTAGTCTGATTAACTCTATGCTAAGTTTCTCCGCAGCTTCCACAGACTCATAGGCACTTAAGAATTTTTAGCCCAATGTAATTATAGGTTTTGATAATCAGGCTTTGGTTAAATAAAATCCCCTCTTTCCTATAAAACTGAGGATGAAATACTCTTTTGTAAGGGAGCTGCCTCAAGCCCACCACTTCTTGCTTCCACAGAAGATTCCACCTTAGCTCCGGATCCAGACCACGTTGTGCCTTTAGGGAGTCAGGGCACTTCTGCCTGCATGCATCCTTTCCTGTAGAAAAGAAAAGATAGATAGATAGATAGATAGATAGATAGATAGATAGATAGATAGATAGATAGATAGATAGATGATATAGGCAGGCAGGCAGGCAGGCAGGCAGGCAGACAGACAGACAGACAGACAGACAGACAGACAGACAGAGTACTTTACAACTGTGTTGATATGAAGATCCTTATAATTCAGGCTACATTCATGTCTGTGACATTCATTTTATTTTCTTTGGACTTATAAAGAAATGGAAATTTAAACAGTCTCCTGGGCCCAGAAGAGTAGGATCACAGCTAGACACCATATCCATTCTCATAGTAGAGAAACCAAGCCTGCTTGGAATTTTCTGTTATGGACCACAAGAAGGACATTTAGCCAGCTAAGAAAAGGCTCAAAATAATCATGTTGATGACACAATTCAGGGCAACATGATTCCTCTCAGCCTGTGCCCTGCAAACTGCCTTCCTGTTCCCTGATCCATACAACCCCCACACCAAAAAAAAAAAAATTGTTATTCCGACATCATTGGTGGAAAAGAATACCCAGTACAGTACGCACTCCTTTGGAATGACGAGTTCTCTGTCTTTTCCTAGGGAGGGGTGCTCCGCCAAAGACAAAAATGCGTAAGGGCAGCAGAGAAAATTCATTTGTATAAGCTGGCCCCCCTACTGTGGAATTTTCAATTATATATATCTAATTATGGCTGTCAGTTGATGGATTCAGAAAAGACATTTTGGTCCCCCCCTCCTTTTTTTTGTCTCTTCGTCATCTCTTCTGTTAGAATGATTATAGCACACTTACACAACTAATTGCCTTACCGCTGATTAGTGATACAATTATGCAGACCCAGCTCCTTGTGTGAACAACCATCTGCAGAGAAAAAAAAGTGACACTATTCAAAAACTATCCATAATTTAACCAATGTTCTTCCAAAGCGCTGAGCCCAGACAATCGTCCAGCCTTCATATTTCATACCCACCCTGGCAAGAGGAGGTTGGGTTTTGTGCGCCCAATTCACCTCTTTAGACACACTGTGAAGCAAAAAGAAAGAGGAGAGAAGAAAGTGCTTCAAATGTCAACCCATAGTGGGGAACTGAAGCGTGGTTAACGTCCATTCCTCCTTTGGGTAATTTTTCTTCAAATTTTATACCACTTGGCAATTTTTTGTTTCCTTTCAAACTGCTGAGAAAGTGCAGATGTTTCAACTCCCCAAAGTGGGCTTGGGTTTGCTGTTGTTTTTTTTTTTTTTTTTTTTCT